>SNQN01006239.1:5578-23587 GCA_008642245.1 Bassia scoparia | reverse complement strand
ATTGAGAGAATAGCCATCATATATGGTTAAAGCAACCTGGAGATTGCCATGTCAGCTAATTCTACACTTGCTCTGCAATGATTCATGCATCGTTTCAGCTATCCAACGACTTTTTTTTTGCTTCGCGGGAATTGAAAACAAACTTTTAAACATTGTTAAACTTACCGAACTACCCTCACACATAACAATAATTACCAAAATGCTCTAAAACAAAACACATTTAAAGTATTACAATCCCATTTTCGTCTGTACGACGTCAACCAACATGTAACCATTTCTTTCCCGTGGCTAGCGCTTATGATGGAAATCTCCGGAGGTTTTACTAACCAAAGGAGATTCACAAACATCATTGGCGGCCCTAGGCTTATAATAGCCAAAGGGAGACATTAGAGGTTTCTACTAACCGAAGGAGATTCAACAACATCATTGGTGCCCCTAGGCTTCTACTAGACGAAGGGAGATCTAGAGGTTTCTAGTAACCGAAATATATTCACACACATTTGGCGCTAGTAGGCTTCTACTAGCCGAAGGGAGACATCCGGAGGTTTCTACTAACTGAAGGAAATTCACACACATCATTGGTGCACCTAGGCTTCTACTAACCGAATGGAGACATCCGAAAGTTTCTACTAACCGAAGGAAATCCACACACAACATCGCCCAAGGATCTAAGCGCTTCGAGGGAACACAGCCGCATGGGAAACATTAGCAGTAAAACTAACCGTTGTTTTGTAGGTACCGTGGGAAAGGATAACTTGAGTTTGCAAACGTCTTGAGTTATCCTCCGTCCCGAGTCGAATACATTAACTTTCGCCTTACGAGAACAAACTTCTCTCCAGAGTTAGTCAAAGTGGGGGCTCCTTTAGACACCAAAAAACTCCCTATATCGAAATAGATTTGATTCAAAAGTCACGAGAAAATCCACAAACCATATTCATTAAATCACATCCTTATGCACAAGTAGAGTAAAGTTGATTTAAACAATTGCCAAGAGCTCTTATAATAGGAGGAAAATATTTATTTAATTATTTTCTATTTTTAGGGTATATTTTCATAGTAAAAATGATTTATTTAGAACTATTTCCAAGGTATTTTCTAAGAAATTTTGCCAATATTTTATATAATTTTTCTGATTTCGCCAATATTTTTATATAATTTTTCTGATTTTTCTATGATTTTTACAAGTTTCGAAATGATTTTTCAAAAATTCGTAGATAAATTCAAAAAATTACGAGAATTATCCGGAATATTCTAGAAGATTACTCATGTTATTATACAGGTGGAAAAAGGTTAATTGCATAGTAGATTATATGCAAAAACAAAGATATTAATTCCCGAACGAAAAGATAAATAGAACAAATAATTAAGCATGGATCACTGACGTGGCCATCCAATCAGCAGCCACGTCAGCCCACCATATGCACGGAGGTGATTATCGTATATATGGTGGGAATTAACTATATATGGTCCCTGGACCGTTTATACGGTTTCTTGGACTGTATATACGGATAAATCCGTATTCGTATATCTTCTTTTTCTACCTATTTTTTCCATACCACATATAATACATGCTCTCGATGCTCAACAAGATCAACGAATTCTCTTGTGCTTAAGGCAATTTGAAACTCTCAAAATTTCTCTCTCATAAATCACTCATCAAATCTAAGGTTCTAAATCCGTCGCTACTTTCGGAGTCATTTCTTTGCGAATTAAGGTACAAACTCTGAGGCTATTCAATTTAAGTCTCTCTTTACTTCTTATATTGTTTTTGTAGAACATTATAATTTCTCTTTTGAATTTCAATCATGAATTATATTTTCGCCTTTTGAATTTCAATCATGTTAGTTCATTATTTTTCAATCGTTTTCGCTTTATTGCATTTGCTTTAATTGTAATGTTCAATGCTAACAATCTCTTTTGTTATGATAAGCGATTCAAATCGAAGCAAAGTTTTGGATAAACTAACCGTTGTTTTCTATTGGTATTGAAGAAAGGTTAGTTTGAATTGAATATTCGAGTTTTCTATTATTGCCTACTAACCATCATCCTATATGTATGTTGATATTGTTATGCATGAAATCATTTTTATTGCCTAAACGAGACTTGAAATGTTGAATCACATAATTCAGATTAATCATGGACAAATCGATTATAGCACCTTATTAATTGATTAATTAAGTGATCACAATAATTAGGCTAGGTAGTGTTTTGCATAATAAAACTCATCTTTAATAGATTTCTAAGGTTAGAGCGCTTCCTAAGGATAAAATTGCTAAGTTGTTGTGTATTCAATGAATTTGATCCAATGGAATTATAATGAGACCAAGTAGAGGCCACTACATGCGGGCGGATTGGGTCAATGATTCTTTTCGTACCATGTCCCCGAACCCAMGACTTGGTTAATGGATCAAACAGTGATGCCATTAAATTGGCACCAATGTTTCGGGCGTCTGTGATTAACCTATATAGGCATGGTGGCGATCCCCACTCGACAATACTACCTCAACGCACTCACGTGCGGGATTTGTGGGTCAAGCCCATGAACGAAATCGATGAAGGACAAGGCCCAATAAGGGCACACGCCTATAGGTGTGGTTTGTTGCAACTTCCGGAATCAAATCTATTTCGAAATGTCGTACTTTTCCTCATCGGCTATTCAATTTAGGAGACACTTTTAGGTGTCTATAGAAGAGAAGATGATTCTTGTATTTTGGTTGCAAGTTTCATATGAAAGCCTGAATCATCTCAACTTTAGGTGGAGTACGAACCAATAATGCAACTTCTTCCTTCCATCTAGAGAGGAATGTTGTAAACCCTTCTTTTCCTCCTTGCTCTTAATTTCACGTTCGCGAGAGGAAGTTTGAGTTTGAATGTTYCCTTTGTAATGAGACATGAAAGCGATAGCCACGTCCTGCCATGTTTCAGTTTCCTTTTCGAATAAGAAGAAGAACCATTTCTAACACACTGAGCAAGCGAATATAGAAAGACCTTTTGATAGAGAGTCGGGTGGACTCCTTTGAGGCCCAAGGTGGCCTTGAAAGCTTTGAGATGGAAACAAGGATCATTAGTGGGCCAGTTTTGAGGGAGATCATTGGAAAAAAACTTGTAAGGAAGTGTAGACCGTGGGCCTACCCCGGGGGGGCTTGGGCCTACATTGATGTGTGTTGTAGTTGTGTTGTGGGCTTGAGGCACAGATCCCGCACGTGAGTGCGTTGGGGGAGTGTTGTCGAGTAAGGGGATCGCCACTGTGCCTATAAAGATTAATCACGGACGCCCGAAACGTTGGTGCCAAAACAATGGCCCCACGATCTGATCCAGTAACCAGCTCGTGGGTTCGGGGACATGGTACGGATTGAATCTTTGACCACTATGAGCATATATACGCTCAAGAMGAGCGTATATACGCTCGTGGAGCGTAAAAACGCTTGATCACTTTAATTCTCTTTCCGATCTTGAGTATATACGATCCAAGGAGCGTATATATGCTCACGGATTCTCAGTATTATAYGAAGATTCTCGGATTTCTTTGTGATTTTRCATGAACCTAGACACTTCTTTTGCAAGAAATACGGTTCTAGAGGATTCKAGAACATTCCAAGTATTTCTTTGGTATTTTTGAAGTATTTTCTGATTTTTATGTATTTTTTGATTTTTTGTAAATATTATAAAATTCATAGAAAATTATAGAAAAATCGGAAAAATAATCTAAAAATACTGGTGAACTCAGAAAAATGAGAAGAATGAAATAAAAGAAGTCCTAAAACTAAATAGAAAATTCTAAAAATAGAAAATAAATAAAAGAAATAATGAAAATACTTTTTGCCTCTTATTTGACCTTTKCCTCATGATTTCGAGCATGACTTCATATATTTCGAGCTTTTTACGAGTTCAACTRCGCCTTTCAGAATCAAATYGATGACGAAACGTGGTATGTTTCATCATCAGTTACTCGTTTGGGGAGACACATTTGGGTGTCTACAGGAAGCTTAGTGGAGGACGAGATTTTGTTGTCCAAATTCTCACAGTAGGAGGCCCCATCCATGTGTTTCTTGATGAGTTTCTCCATGTTCTTGAACATGGCATTAGATGAAGCACCTTCACCATTGTTAATCTTTGCAGAGAGGTCAGTGAACATTGCAGCCAAGTTTTCAATAGTCTTGGAAGGCTCGTTGATTTTCCAAGTTGCTTCGTCCATGTTGGACGATTGAAATGATTTTGACTTTGAMTTTTCTAAGCAGTTCGCCTTGGTGGAGGATGAATTGTTGAATATTCAACTTGATCACGAACTAACCTTTGATTAGCCTTGCGAGCCCAAGCGGAGTTCTCAATGTTGAATTCTGCTCTATAACAAGACTTTCTATTAAAAATGACGCTTCGTTTGACTCAGGGACTCAATGCGTGCTCTAACATGGCCATCTTCCTAAATGCATGAATTAAATAAAATATTACATGAATGCATGGCCATCGTTTTCACGATTTTCAATTTTGCACTTGTTTTTTTTTTTTTTTTTTTGTTTTTTTGGTTTTCATGGAAAGCAATGGCCTTTTACAATATGAAAATAAGCATGTTTAATCCTAAGTCTAACTAATGGTGGCCATGATTTATATGCTTTTTGTAATTGGCCAAGTCAAATACATATAAATCCTAATGTACAAGGCTAAAAGTCCTAATATGCACATCTTGATCACTCAACATAATTCATGTGTTCAAATCCCCTTAAAGTCCAGATCTAAGGGAACGAGTGGTCGGGTTTGGTCGGTTTTTACAGTCAAAAAGGTACCCACCTAAAAGTAGATATTGGTATTAATTTTACAACTAGAATTAGCGATGTCTAGCAAATACCTCCTTATGTCACTGCATCAGTAACACATCACACGCAGCATGGGAGAAAAGACTGCCTTAGCCATGTGATCCATTAACCACGCACCAAGTAGTTCCTACCTTAAGGCAATCATCGAGTTATAAACAATACCATATGAGACATGTATATGCACATCAATGAAAAAGAACAAAGGAATTATGAGACTTTCTAGTCTATCCACTTCACTTAACGGTATTATCCCTGTGAAGTCGTATTTTATAAGCGTGTGCCCTTATCCCGTCATGTCTACGTCGATTTCGTTTGTAGCTTCAGCCACAGATACCGCACTTGAGTGCGTTAGAGTGTTGTCGAGTGGGGAATTGCTACCGTTGCCTATACAGGTTACTCACAATGCCCAACACATTGGTCCCAGTTAATGGCCATTGTTTGATCCAATAACAGTTCGTGGTTTGGGACGTGGTATGAAATGAATCTTTGACCCAAATCCGCCGCATGTAGCGCCTCTACTGCGAGCTCATTGTAGTCCATTTGATCAATCATTGAATACACAACAACTTATAATTTTGTCTTAGGAAACGTTCTAGCCTTTAAAAAAATTATAGAAGTGAGTTTCTATCATGCATTTATTACTACTATCCAATTTTTGATCACTTTAATTAATCAATTAGTTTATCCCGATTTTACCCTGAATTTGTTTCCCAATAACCATATACCCTGTGTTTTTGGAATGCTGAATTACCCCTCAGTTAAACTATTGACTGTTTTCCTTACTATAACCCAAATAAATGTTCGTTTACTTTAAGGCTCATTTACCACTAACTTACCTCCTATGTTCTCCCATTTCATTTCTCCTCTTCCATACATCAATGGATCTACCACCACTAGCCCAGCCACCATGAGCAACCATGCACTCTATCCAACCTTATCCCTTCTATCTCCAAAGGTAACCCCTAATCTATCCTCAAACTTAACCAATATAGAATTAAATATACTTTATGGTTCGGACACTTTATACACGAAGTGCTGAAACCAGACCACTCACGAACATCGATCAGAGGTTTATGTTTGATTTTCTAGGGTTTCAATCAGTTGATTTGGGCTGAATTTGGTTTTATTTCGGTTTAATTTTAAGCACTTATTCTTTGTTCAATATTGTTGTTTGAGAGATTTTGTTCGAATTTTGAGTATTGGTGTCATTTAGGGCTCAAAAGTTCATGTTAATAAGTTCAAGTTGATTGTGTTTCTTTGTTTGAATTATGAGCAATTTCCATGTTTGTGAAAAATTTCCAAGTTCAAGCTGGTTTGTTTTATATTATTTAATTTCTAGTGTGCTTATGCTTGTTCAACTCGCGGATGATTTCGGTCGCTGATGCTTGTGGTGGGTGGTTGTGGTCGCTTTTGTGTTGGTTTTTGTGTGCTGGTATTAGGGCTGTACGATTTAGGATGGTGGTTGGTTGGTCGAATCAGGTAGTAGTTTGGCTGGTGATTTGTGTGGTTAGTGGGTGATTGTGAGTATTAAGTAAGGATTGATTAGCTTATTTAGTCGTTTAGGGTAATAAATCAATTTGTGTTATAATTACGACTAAGGGATTAAAACTTACGGTGTTAGTATTTCCGTATAGAGTAAGGGCAATTTTGACTACTAGATCACCTCAGCCATTTACAAAAAACAAAGGTATATGGGTTAAATAGGCTTTAAAACACATGGGATGATATGGGTAAAATCCATCAAATTAATAATGGAACCTAAAATCGGTCGTTCCATAATTAATTTGAATTTAATGTGATTAAGCAATTTCGGTCTTTTTAAAGCTTAAACTCATATGCATAAGAACATTGACCAATAATATATATATCAATAATGATCTATATGTAGATCGAAAACTCAAATAATATATAAATTCAACTTACCTTGTATCGTACAACACAAAAAAGAAAGGTTAATGTATCAAAAGCTTTGCTTCCAATTGTTCGCCTATATCACAATCAAAACGGGATCGTTTAGCATTGACAATTAATATTAAAGAATGATTGTCGATAAGGGTGACAACCATTGAAAAACGAATAGAATTTTACATGATTGAAAATCAAAGAACAAATAAAATAAATTCACAAGGATTACTGTCAATCAATCTGAAAAATAAAAAAGAGAAAGTTAATTAATAACCTCTTAAATAATGTACCTAGATTATCACAAAGGAAACGATCCGAAGGTGCGACGGTTTCCAAACCTTGGATTTCTGTGAGTGATTGTGTGAGAAGAACATTTTGAGAGTTTTGAATTGCACGAAGTACGAAAGTTTTCGTTTATGTTAATAATATCATCTTTATCGCACTCAGCAATGTCACGTGGTTTTTGCTAATTCAGTATAACTATTGAGTCTCAAGAATAGATTATTGTCACATCGGACCTCTCTGTAACATTATACGACATTCTACAATGAAACTCGATCCCAAGAATTCACTATATGTGCTCCGACGCCCCACGAACGAACAAAGACTATGTGGAACCATATAACAGTTCATAGTCCAAGAATATCATGGTTTCAACGTCCGTATATCACGGCTTATAGCTATGTCGCCCATAGTCACCAATCGCTATATACAGTTTTCTATCGTCTATCTCATCTTGTTCAGGAATTGTTATCCATATTTTTGAATGAAATTTACGATCGAGAATATCCTTTATCCAATTTGACTTACTTGGAGTCTTAAGGTCAAACTCTAGAATATCCGGGAATCATTCTCGAGGTTTCTGGATTTTCTCTTTAAATTCCTGGATTTATTATTTTTAAATTTATCTTTGATAACTTATAAAAATAAAATAACAATATTTAAAAATATTAGCAGATCAGAAAAATGAGGAATAAAATGAGAATCAAAAATCTTAGGGAAATTGCCTTTAGAAATAATGTCTAAAATTCAATTTTGCTGAGAAAAAAGGCCAAAACTAGAAATAATCCAAATAATCTAGATTTCGCCTTATTAGGTGCCCTCGGTAGTGGACTTCAAAACCAACTTACATTCAACTTGTACAAGATGGGTGTGTCGATGTTGTTTTATCACAACGTTGGGAATAAATTTATCTAAACTTCGTGGCCTTATTCCTCATCGGCTATTCAAATTGGGGAACACTCCTGATGATTTACAATAGGGCCTAAACACTTTGATTGTAGAATGACATCGGTAACATCTACTACAGGTCAGCTTCCTCAGCACTTTTCAATGCTGATGGCCATGTCTTAACCACTAGCACGGGCTATTTGTGGCTATGCCGTGAAGATAGTAATCTTCGTCGCTTGCACCTCTAGTTGGCAAAGAAGAGCTAACCACATGAGCTTTGCAATCAATGTAGCAATCACCCACAACTGAAGCTAAACAGATCGGACAATGCCGAAGTGCAACCGAAGCAAAGACGAAGAATGCACAACAAAGAGCACACGAATAGATATACAATGAATAAAGAGTAAAAAGATTAGAACGCCCACCTGTGTGAACACGAGAACCGGGAGAAAAACCCACCCTTGCCCGTATGATTAATTATTGAGAAAATCCAACAAGTACAACAAGCTCCAAATTGCATACAATTGCAAAGCTTCCTCGAACTGATGCTTAAACAGGATTTTGAGGTTTAGGAATTTAAGACTATGACAGTGTTTAATTGTAACTTGAGAGAAATGAAAGAGAAGGAAGCTAGTATAGTGCCCACACTCATTAACCGCAAAACACGAGGTGAGCAACTAGAGTGGGAGCAGTGCCCCCATGCAACACTCCAAACAGGAGGTTCAAAGAGTGTAGGGGAGGCAGCGGCAGCGCTCTAGAGGCACACCAGCTCTGACTACAGGTGCGACCTGCGCGTCTGCTGCAACCTGCAACATACTTCTTCCCTACACTTCTACAGAGCGAATTGGCCCTCGTTAGGCACCCCTAGTGCCCAGATAGCAAGAACTCTCTTCACATCTCCCACACCTTCACTCTTTCATTCCACTTGAAGATCACGGTTAAGGAGCAACTAACTCGAACCAATACATGAAATCATCACAGCTCCAACTATCTCATCAAATAGTGAACCATAGACAACATCTCAATCACTATCGTGAAAGAGCAATCGAGGTCCATAACCTCAATCTTCTCACTCAATCACAGCCTTAGTGGCATAATCCGCCAGATTCTTAGACCCGACAATCTCTTCAATCTCACGTCCCAGTCATCCGATAAACTTCTAAGTGTGTGATAACACGGCCGCTTGATGTGTTTGATTGCCGATATACGTAACTATAAAGATCTAGCCCAATCGCAATGGCGCTTTGACTATCACGATATAACACAAAACCGTTTTTGATGCAATTCAGTTGAGGAACCCTTTATAGCATCAAAGTTCTATTACCCCTCTCTGACAACGCAACATATTCAACTTCAGTCGTAAGACATGAAGCCACTTGCTGCAGCTTGGCTTAACAACTAATGGTTGCTCCGCGAATAGTAAACGCATGCCCGAAGTGTTGTACGTTAATCATAGCAGGCCCCAAAACCAAAGCTCAACCAGAACCTTTCAAGAAACAACATCGCTCCGTAGTCAAAGGCCATACTCCAGAAGTTACTTGAGATACCATAAGAACCCATCTCACAGCTCCCAATGCTTTCACCCGATGACATGAATCTACTCACAATGCCACTGCTTTGTGCAAAGTCGGTCTAGTCCATACCATAGCAAATCAGGCTACTACGGTCGAAGATAAGAAAGTGGCATCCTGTCCCTTTCCACTTTGTCTTAAGACATATCCTTTATAATTTACATCCAATGAAAGAGAAGAGACGTAGTTGGACATCAACTAGTTTAAACACAGAGACCTTCTTGACATATCTTTCTAAAGACAAGAACCTCGAAGTTCCCTCAGGAAAAGTCTCTAAGAATAATCACATGCAAATATTTGCTTAGCTCACCAAAATCTTCATCTCAATTTAATGACAATTTCACCTTTCAAGTCATTGATAAATCCAGCTAGGTGCCCCAATAAGCTGTCATCAACATACAAAAGCAGTAATAAAAACCTTCCACTTCCTCATTGGAATAACAAACAAAATCACAGCCGTTTCACGAAATCCATTGCTTAACTGAAGTACAAACCTTGTACCATTGCTAGGGAGGCTCAAGCCCATATGACTGCAACTAAGCTACACACCAAGTCCTCCTTTCCTGACTTGAAACCCTCGGTCGTTTCATGTAGATTTCTTCGCCAATCGCCATGTAAGAACATTGTCTTCACATCCATTCCTCAAGGAACAGTTCTCCATACGTCCAGCATCACAAGTAAATCCAAAGAGGTCAAACTTCACCAACCGGAGCAAAGATCTCATGAAAATCAATGCCCCCTTTTGTGAGAAACCTTCACTACAAACTGCTGACCCGAACATTACCATCTTGTTATCCTTCTTCCAAAGATCCTTTGAACTAAAGACCCTCCTGCCCTAGGCAATCAAAACTAACACCCACGTTCATTTCTTGCTCACAACGGCTCATTTCTCGCTACTGCATGCTCCACGTTTTGCGAGTTACACCAACCATGCTTCAAAATACTCTGTCACAAATCTATTCAGAATAATAATTGCCAAGAAAAATACTTAACCGATTAGCCTTATGCACCCTGCCTAGATCATTCTCTGGTGTGGTAGTGGCCGGCTTCAGCTCGACCTCATCATCATTTGCATCACGAGCTCATCATCATCGACTCACTCGACCTTGACTCATCAGAGTAGAACCCTTAGAGGGCACACGGTTGTTAAAGTGGGACATCAAGTACTTCCCTTTGCTTACCCCATGACAACACATCACGCATCGAAGACACCACAACCCTTTTCATGCTCCACCGATGCCTTCTCCTGCAGATTTCACCAAAGTTGTCCTTGTACCAAAGAACCTCTCATCAAATCGTAATTCACACATGCCTAATAACCTTTCGGCTTCTTAGGATCCATAACTCATAACCATAGTAGGTAGCACGTGGCATGCCCCTCTGCGTATAGCCGGAGCGCGCGCGGCTTTACAATCGAGTGCTTGCGTGCTTGAGCCACAGAGCCGCACAGTGGTGCTTGGGGTAGTGTTCGATAAGGGAGTCGCACCCCTAAGTGCCTATAAGGTTATCCAGGACGCCGAACGTGGTGCCAAATTAATGGCTCCCCGTTCGATCCAGTACCAGTCGTGGCTTCAGGGGACATGTACGAATCAGATCTGTAACCTAATTGCGCCCGCACTGTAGCGCTCTACTTCTCATGGCAAGTTCATTCATACACATATGACATGCCATCTAACTACATTTAGCACCTTAAAGCGACAACCCTAAGAGATACTACGAAATGTGTTTCTATTATGCACAAGAGACTACCTAACCTAGAAATTGTTGACCACTTGGCATTAATCAAGTAAAACGTTGCCTAAAACACCGTGTGTCCACGAGTAATCTGATTTAAAGTGATGCCATAATTTCCGTCTGTTTAGCAAAATATATACAAATGATCACAACGAATATAATGCGAGAATGAACTCCAAAATAGATGATACAAACCAATTACCCTAAATCTGGCAACAAAACAAGGCTTCATTTGAAAACGAGCCGAAACGAATCTTCCCCTTGATCGCATAGAAAGACAAATAAAACAAAAGTTAGTCATGATGAAAAACCGAGCGCAAGATGAATCTTCGCCTTGAAGCCTATACAAGGATAAGAACATCGTAGTATTGAAAGTGATATATAAGAAAATGAATGAAAAGAACGAAAACAAAGCAATGAAAACATTGAAAACCATTAGAATAATCCTACATATGTACTGGAACAATTAAATAGTTGAAGTCACACGGACAGCCTTTGAAACGTGGTGCTAGGGGCTGATGGGTAATGATGGGGAGAGCTAGGTTGGGATGTGTAGGCTCAAACTCTTCGGTCGAGCAGGGGCTATGGAGACACTCCACCCCTATTTCAAAAGAAAAATAAACCCCTTAGGAACCTCGCTTGGTCATACTTGAGATATAGAGGGATGCAGAGCAAATGCCATTCCTAGATTCCATGTCACTTTCCTAGAATGAAGTATGAATGCAAAGGTGCCGCTTATCGTTTTTCTGAATTCTTTGGTTTTTTTTTTTGAAAGGCACCCACAAATGACGTGGAAAAGTATGCACACTGTCTAAGTGGTTAGGGTCATGCCTAGAGGCGAGCCTCACGTTGCTGAGAGTAGTCAATCCTAATGTGAATTAAGGCCAAAGTCGTGCTACCGCTGGTCAAGGTCATGACTAGGTTAGCAAACAGTCTTGGTGATTAGGGGAAAGTTGAAGGACATAGTCTAGTGAACTAGGTCACAACTAGATAGAGGTCAACAAAGTCACATGGCTAGAATGCCATGATTGAAACTAAAGACCACTGGACTATATGAAAGTGTTGTGTTAAGGCGGAAACTATACAATGGCTAGGGCCCATACATCACTATGATTAACAAGACACTGATGACAAGTCAACATGATCGTCCAGGTTAAGTTAAGAGTGGACACCGCATAGAGGCAGACTTGGTGCCAGTTCACCACTTGCAATTGCGAGTATGGCAAAGAGACCCGCTTACTCACACGCATCAGTACCACAGCACACACGCATGGCGTGGATGGACTTCCTAGCCATGCGATCAATAACCACAATGCAGCCAGGTAGTATCCCCCGTGGTAGTCTCAAGCATAGAAAATCCCATACGGAGACAAGGAGCCTAAGGCGCGACTTATTCAAAGCGTCACATTACACGTGATATGGGAATTACAAGAACTTCAAGCTCCACTTCACTAACGGTGATTCCTAGTGAAGTCGCCAAATTGTAGGTACGGGCCGCGCGCCTCCGTAATACGGGCGCGCGGACTTGTACACATCGAGTGCTTGCGTGGCTTGACCACGGAACCTGCACGTAGTGCGTTGGTAGGTGTCGAGTAGGAGTCGCCCGGACGTCGGTAGGCCTAAAAAGGTTTATCCGGAGCGCAAAGACGTGGCCAAAACAAGGCCACCCGCCACAATAAGACCAGTCGTGGGTTCGGGACATGGTACGGTTGAATCAGTAGAACCCAATCTGCCCGCTGTAGCGTAGCCTCTAACTCGGGTCTCATTGTAATATCCTAAGCACGATTTATTGGATGCACAGCTATTACATATCGACGAACTTCTAGCGCACTGAGCCCTAAAGATACAAGGAGTACTATATAAAACGAAAGAACTCTACAATGACAAGCCATCGCTTTATCGTTAGTGCATATACAAGTGACTTAAAACCGATCGCCATGATTACGACTTAAGTATACGCATAATTTCCGGTCTTGTAAGCATAAATACAAGTAGTGATAGAATATGCAAACAAACATGTTGAAAAACAATGGAGTAGTAATCATAATAATGACTATATTATTCTTCTCACCTTGTCTTGCAAATACACAAATTGTAAAAACTTAAAACAGATGGTCCTTTGATGAATTGCTAATTAAGGACAAAGAAAAACGTATATTGACAGATGAGATAACAATACATAAAGGTTAGCGAAACGAATTAAGTATGAATATAATCCTACATATTACATGAGACATTCAAAGCGGTTTCTACATTAGTTGTACATTTACATTTAAATATAATAATGGTTCAATAAGTTAAAAGAAGTGAAGAATTATAGGTGAGTAATCTCAGAATAAACTTGTTTTCTTGTCAAAACATCAAAAGAATGCAAAAGACTCGTATTATTGTGTTATTTGGTGAAGAATTTGTGAATGAGAGAGAGAGAAGGACGTGGACGTTGTCTCGAAAATCGTGCTGTCTCGAAATTCTTAACATGCAGACCACACTTCCTGCAGCTGCTTAACCAACTAATGGTTGTCGTATGTACGCAATGCCCCGGTGTTGTATACTTGAATCATAAGCAGCCCCAACCAGCGTCAACCACCTCAAGAAACACATCGTTCCTCCTTAGTAAAGAGCAATACTAAAGTACCTTTGAGATACCTCAAGACCATTTCACAGCTTCCCAAGCTTCACCCGTATTTGACATGAATCTACTACAATTGCCCTGCTTGTGCAAGCAGGTCTAGTGCATACCATAGCATAGCATCATGCTACTAACGGTCGAGAATAAGGAAAAGTGGTCATCTTCCCTTTCCGTACCTTTGTTTTAAACAATTCTCTTTACTTAATTTGAATCCATGAAGAGAGAGAGTGTAGCTTGACATCAACATGCTAAACCATCAGAGCCCTTCTTGACATATTTTCTAAAGACAAGCCTCGAAAGTTCCCTCCAGCAAAGTCTCTAGAAATTCACATTTGCCAAGTATTTGCTTAGCTTCACAAATCTTTCATCTACAATCTTATGACTTTCACTTCAAGTCATTGATAAGATCCATTGCTAGTGCCCGCCAATAAGATGTCAATCAACATACAAAAGCTGTAGCATAAAAACCTTCCCGCTATGAAATAACAAACAAATCACATCCGTTTTCACAAATCCATTGCTTAACTTGAGTATCAAACTTCTTTTACCATTGTCTAGGAGCTACCCATATAGACTGCAACTAAGCTTACACACCCATCTCCTTTCTGGACTTGAAACCCTTCTGGTTGCTTCATGTAATTTCTTACCTCCAATCGCATTAAGAACATTGTCTTCACATCACATTTTCTCAAGGAACATGCTTCTCCTAGTACGATCACAAGTAATATCCTAAGAGGTTCAACTTTCACCACCGGAGCAACGAAATCTCATGAAATCAATCCCTCCTTTTGTGAGAACCCTTCTACAAGACTTGCTTCTGTCCGACATACCATCTTGTTTTCCTTCTTCCAAAGATCCATTTTTCAACTAAGCCCTCCTGCCCTTAGGCAAAGCAACTAACACCCAAGTTGCATTCTTGTCCAACGAGCTCATTTTCCTCGCTCATTGCATGCTCCCACTTTTTCGAGTATACCAACTTCATTGCTCAAATAACATTTGGTCACCGAATCTAATTAGCAATTAAGTAATTTGCCCAATGAAAATACTTACAAGCCTTATGACCCTTCTAATCTTCTTCTTTTGGTTGGAGTGTAGCGGCTCAGCCTCGACCTCATCATCATCTTGCATCAAGATGCGCATCATTCACCGACATCACTTCGACCTTTGAACTCACCAGAGTATGAACCCCTTTATTGACAGACGACGGTTGTTAATGGACTCAAGTACTTCTCCTTTTTGCTTACCCGCCATTCCAAAACATCACGCGAATCGAACCCCACAAACTCTGTTTCCATGCTCCACGATGCCTTCTCTGCAGCATTTTCCACCAAAGTTGTCCTTGTACAAAGAAGCTCTCATCAAATGTAAATTCCACAATGCCTAATAACCTTTCGGCTCTTAGATCCCGATTAACCATAACTATAGTTAGGACGTGGCTGCGCCCTCGCATTAGCGGTGCGCGCGTTGGTATCTGCGAGGTGCGGTCTGGTTGAGCCACAAGCCCGCACGTGAGATATGGGTAGTGTATGATCGATAAGGGGAGTCAGCACCGTGGCCTATAAGTATTCACGCCCCGAAACGTTTAGGTGCAAGATTAGGCCCACTTTGATCCATAACCAGTTCGTTGGGTCTCGGCGGGACATGTACGAATCAGATCTGTAACCTAATTCGCCCGCATGTGCGGCTTCCTCGTTCATTGCAATTCCATTCATCACGATTATGACATGCACATTAACTTACAGTTTTAGCACCTTAGACGCGTACCTACCTTAAAGATTTACTACGAAGTGTGTTTCTATTATGCACAAAGACTACTACCTTAAATTCTGACCACTTTGCTTAATCAAGTTAAAACGGTGCCTAAAAAACCGGTTGTCCATAGTTAATCTGATTTTAAGTGATTCTCATAATTTCCGTCCTTGTTTAGCAAAATATATACAAAATGAGTACAACAATGCATATGCGAAGTATATTGAAACTCCAAATATATATACCAAACCAATCTTACCCTAAATTCTGCAAACAAAACAAAGGTTAGTTTATAAAACGAGCAAACGAATCTTCCTGCCTTGAATCGCCTATATAAAGACAAATAAAACAAATTGTAGGTTCAGTGATGAAAACACGAGCGCAATGAATCCTTTCGCTTGACTCCTTCAAGGGATAAGAAATCTGGTTAGTATGTGACAAGTATAATACTATATGCAAATGAAATGAAAGAACGAAAACCAAAGCAATGAAAACATGAAAACATTAATAAAATCCTACATATTTACATGGAACAAACTTTAAATATTGAAGTTACACCACAGCCTCTTTGATAACGTGGTGTTAGGCTATGGTAATGAAGGTTGGTAGGAAGCTTAGGTTTGGATTGGGTTAGGCCTCAACCTTCGGGTCCGAGCAAGCTAATGAGACGGAACTTCACCCACCTATTTCAAAAGAAATAAACCCCTTAGTGACCTCTTGGTCATTATTGAACATAAGATGGAGCAAGATGCAATGCATGTCCTAATTCCATATGTTCATCTTTCCGTAGAAGAATGTAAAGCAACGGTGCCCTTTCGTGTTTGAATTTTTGGTTTCTTTTTTTTTTGAAAGGCACCCAATGACGTGGGAATGTATGCATGTCCTAAGTGGTTAGGGTCATGCCTAGAGGCTCGAGCCTACGTTGGCATGAAGGTAAGGTCAATCCTAATGTGAATTAGTCAAAGTCTTGTGCCACCCTAGTTCGTTCAAAGGGTCATGACCTAAGGTTCAAAGTCTGTGTGATTTAAGGTGAAAGTTTGAGACAATCCTAGTGAACTATGGTCAAACTGAAGTAGGAGGTCAACTAAATATAGGCTATGACTGAAAGCATGATTGTGAACTAAAAGATGGACATGACTATATGGAAAGTGTTGTCGTTCAAGGTCTAGAACTATACAATGCGCTGCCCATACCATCGTCACATATATACAAGACACGTGTGGTGACAAGTCAACTAATGATCGGTCTGGTTAAGTTCAGAGAGATATACCACGCCTAAGGGCACAGCTCTGGTCCAGTTCTTTTTCACCACTTGCAATTAGCGATGTAATGGCACATACCCTTAATGCACCACGATCAGTAACTGTGCCACACGGCATGGGCAGGATAGCGACTTTCCTTAGCATGCGATCACATTAACCACATGCAGCCAGAGTTAACCCCCCTTAATGGTTAGTCTCAGCATACGAACATGCCCATAGCGAGACAAGGAGCCTAAGGCGCACCTATTCGAGAAGGTCACATACACTGATGATGAATTACGAGACTTTTCAAGTCTGTCCACTCACCTAACGGGTTTCCCTAGTGAAGTCGCCAATTGTAGGACGTGGGCCGCGCCCTCGGCTTTATAAGCCTCCGGCTTGGTACACATCGAGTGCTTTGCGTGGGCTTGAGCCACGGAACCTGCACAGAGAGTGCAGTTGGGTCAGTGTGCGAGTAAGGGGAGTCGCCACGTGCCTAAAACAGGATTTTATTCACGGGCACGCCCAAAAACGTTCGTGCCAAAACAATGCCCCACTTCCAATAAGTAACAGTCGTGCCGTCCTGACATGTGTACGGATGAATCAGTAACCCAATCCTGCGCCGCATGTTAGCGGCCTCTACTCGTCTCATTGTAATTCATTAGCACATTTACTTTGGAATGCACACAAAACTTACCATATCGATACCTTAATTAGCAGCAACTAGCCTAAGATTAACTAAGTGAGTTCTATTTATGTACAAAGCAAGACTTCATACAATGACAAGGCGATTCGCTTTACTTGATTAGTCAATACTTAACAAGGTGCTTGAAAAACCGATCCGTCCCAGATTATCTGCTAATGTGATACGCATAATTTCCGGTCTTGTTTAAGCACATATATACAAGTGTAGATAGAATATGTGGCAACAACAAGAAACATTGAAAACAATGGGTATAATAATAATGGCAATATAATGTATTCTTCTCACCTTGTCTCTGCAATACACAAATCTGTTAAAACAAAAACGATGTCCTCTGGATGACTTACTAATTCAAGACAAAGAAAAAGTAGTATTGACAAGATAGAGATAACAATAATAAAGGTTGCGAAACGACGATTAAAGCATGAATAACTAATTCCTACATACTTTACATGAGACGATTACAAGTCGGTTTCTACATCTTCTCTCTTTTTTT
>SNQN01006237.1:0-38106 GCA_008642245.1 Bassia scoparia | reverse complement strand
GGAGGAGGAAAATTTATGTGGATGACCTCCCGGAATAATCACATTTGGTTCATGTTAGCCGACCCCACATATGGGATTAAGGCTATGATTGATTGATTGATTGAACAAAGGAAAATGGAGGGACAAGATATATGCAAATGACAAGTGATTCCTGATAACGATTCACGTCTAGCTGAACTAAGGGAATGTTTATTGTGGGTCGGGTGGAGACTTAAGGTAATGTTGTGGAGAGTGTTTTGGGTTATTATGCTACAAAATTCACCATAGTCTTAACATGAGTCTTTGCTTTTAACGGTCATCTCAAGACATAAGTAGGGCCCATGCCTTGTTTTATTGGTTCATTGAAAAAAAATATATATAGAATAAAATGTTTAATTAGATTTATATAACTTTCTTTTATGAATAAGTGAGTTTGGAATGGAGTCTTGGGATAAAGGATAAAACAAGAAAAAATCTTGTATGAGTCTAAATAGTAAAAAATAGATTAAAATTAGCTGATGTGGCAAAGTGTGAACTATAAGGTTAGGTTTTAAGGATAAACATACCCTGAGGCTTAGTTGTTGACAACTTGATTTCTAAACAATCAATACTCTTATCCTACAAGTTCCATTGGCATGAAACCATGAAACAATATTATTCCATATCATTCAGCATACAATCACCCTAAAATCTAATCTTACAAAGGGGTAAAAAACATTCAAGAATGCTTCTTTAGATTTAAAGCAAGAACATTACCTTTCTAAGTCYAAGCCTCCAATGCCAAGAACATAATCTAAGTCAACAACTCCATATTGTGTTCGTTTTAAATTAGCCATACGGTTAATTTTCTGCACAATTGACAATCAACACTTATATCAGATATTTGAAAAGGATTTAATATATAAGGCATATAGATAAGACACCCTGAGGAACAAAAGAGACAAACCCTTATTCTTTGTATTAAAGAATCAATAGCTGGCTCATCCACAAGGTCAGTCTGCGAAACAATTCGAAAAATAGAAAGTTGTGAACTAAAAGCACATAACAATAATAAATGAAGACAATACAAAATTAATGCAGGAAACTTCCTAGTGGTAGCCCCATGGTTGTAATTTTTCTCTCTGTAACCAAACTTAATTTTAATTTTCATTGGTACTCGTGTTTTAGGAAATAATTTGAGACTTTWGCAATCAAAACAATGTATTACTTGTATAAAAAATGTTTTAAATGTTGTTGTTCAAGGACGGTAGCAGTCGAAACAATGTATTATAAAAAAATGTTTTAAAAGTTAATGTTCACCTAATTAAGGTTCACAATGTCTACAATTACATAATTTTCCTATTAAAAAAAATGTTTCTCATAAAATAGTTTTTAATGAAAGACGTAGAAAACAGTCTTTTAAAGAATAACTATGTCAGTCCAGCTTTAGAAACCCTTAATTGGTATTTTAAAAAAACCTTATTTAACACATGAATCATTGCGTATTTCCCATTCAACAAACATAAAGTTGACATTCAAACAAAAGGAAAAGCAATTTTATTTCCAAATGACAAGCATACCTTATTCACTATTAGACGATCGGCGTAAGCAATTTGCTCTATAGCTTCATTTACAATTCCTTCATCCTTTACCTCGTCTAAGCGTAGTCCGACATGTTTAGCATCAACCAAAGTGACAACGCCATCTAACTTCACAGCATCAAAGATTGCGTCTTCCGCATAAAACGTTTGAATGATAGGGGCAGGATTTGCTAAGCCTGTAAGTGAAAGCACAACAATTACACTACACTTACATGTGAAACATATAATTGGGCTCAGGATCATTAATCAACGACTCAACGTTAGTACAATCAAATACCGAACATCTCTACTTTACAATTCTTAGTAGTAACTCTTAAGGCTACATTAGCATTTCACACAAGGTTAAATGCATGTCCAGCAAGTTCTCCCTTATCAATTATCCCTCCATAATTCTTAGTAGTAACTCTTAAGGCTACATTAGCATTTCACACAAAGTTAAATGCATGTCAAGTCCAATCTTATTTGAAAAGGAATAAGTCCTCCCTTATCAATTATCCCTCCATAATACACAGCAATACCCAACCACAAGACATAGGTTGAACAACAGATAACAAAACACTATAACACTAAATGGATGTGAGTGAGGATATTCACAAACCTGTAGTTTCAATCACAATATGATCAAATTTTCCTTTCTTCTTGTCAACCAATTCCGAAATCATCCTCACTAGATCTCCCCTCACAGTGCAACATAAACACCCATTATTGAGCATAACAATGTCTTCAGCTCCAATAGATTTTGCGGCAACCAAAGAACCATCAATGCCTACCTCACCAAACTGTCATTCGAAAGGAATTAATTGAAGGGAAAAAAAAAAGGCCAAATCATATACTCTCACAGCACAATAAACAATACCATAACATTTACATTTATTTTTGGGTTTTTCTACATGTTACCCCTGAGTTTCTGACTTTTCTACGCCGTACCCTCCTAAATCCAAATTTCTACAAGGTGCCCTACAGTTTTTAGATTTTTCTACATGATACCCTTGAGATTTGTGTTTTTCTACATGGTACACTTGAGTTGTAAAATGAATTATTCTAAATTAATTTGACTCGAACCAATGTCATCTAAATGACTTACTTAGCACCTTTAAAGGCACAACTAGAATGTTTATTGCAAAAAAAAAAAAAAAACAAAAAAAAAAAGACTAACAACTTAACTCCCTTCTAAAACAAGCTCTTTTAGTTAAGTAGGAGCAAAAAAATCCTTATCTTTAATCTCTAACAATCGTACAAAAGTTCCATTAAATAATGAAGATGGGTGATTCCTCCATTGAATAATACAGTGTGCAAACAGCGAAATTCGCAAAGCAAATCCTATTTATTTAGTGATGCAATTTAAAAAGAAACCATACCTCATTTTCAATAACTGCAATACGCTTCCCATGATCGGCAGTCAGTATATGATTCAATAATGTAGTCTGTCAAAAAAGAATTTGTAACTAAATTACTCAAAGCAGTCATAAGTAGATTTCATGAAACAACGCCCACTATAGAACAACTAAAATCATTATCAAGTTTATTTTTATTTAAAAAAAAAAAAGAAAAGAAAAACCTCCATGCTTTTTAAGGAAGTCAAACTTATCCACTGAATAACATGTTACTTTTGAAAAGACTCAAGCTTGAACAGAAATTTAATTTTACAAAGAAGCTCCATCCACTACTAACTTCATATATGCAATTTCATTGGCTACAAATCATAAAATTTGACTTAGAGATGTTGAACAGATCTTACAATTCAGCAAGTAGCTTCAAAAGATGGCATTTTGAAACCTATTCACTTATTTTTTTTTTTTATTGGAACAATATGAATGGTGGAAAATTGATGCTGGAAGCCAATACAAATTGAAGATGAGGAGACAAATTCATGGATAAAAAAAGACCAATGGTTACAACAACATTATCGCACTTCAACTACACTTATGTACTTCCTCCATTTCAAAATACTCACATCACTTTGGAAAACATGGACTCCTAGACATTTTTTTGGGGGAGGAGGAAGATAAAGAGGAAAAATGGGAACTCGTGTACTAAGGGAAAGGTATAGTGACTTTATTGCCCAAAAAAGAAAGTGGTGCATCTAATTTCAAACACCCGTTTTTAGAAAGCGGTGTGATTACTTTGAAACTGAGAAAGAATGCAAAAAGGGCACCGGCAATTTTGAACAAAACATCAACAAAAGAAGTTAATGCATAAATTTATGGAATCAACATAAAGAAGTAATCAAATGTAATACTAAATGATTTTTGATCTTTTAACTATAGACCACCATGGAAAAGAGAGAGTTTCAAACTCGTATGGGGTGGCTTTGTTGAAAGATAAGCCAAAGCCAATCCTAGCATTCTTATTTCTCAGCTAATAGCCTAATAGACCACATCTTAAACCAACATGCAAAACTCAAATTSAGCCTCATCGTTGTTGATTGCTGATGACCAACTCAATTAACAACATATTCAATATCTATTCAAATAGCAAGATGGAAAAATTGTAATACTTCGCAATTGAAGTCATGTCCCATTCAATTAGCAAAATGATAAATATACATTTAAGCAATTTAAGTAACAAGTCAAGATGATTGCGATTTACCGATATAAAGTAATACTAAGCTTATCCCATATACTCTGTAACAAATACTTCGAAAGAACATCGTGATTAATCAATTTATTCAATTAAGTAAAATGGGAAAATGTATTTCAGCAATGATTTCTAAATATGGCAACGCTTAATTTATTATTGAAACCAATTTATTTGGCAACATGAGAAAACTGTATTATACCAATATTAATCAGCACTTCCCACATGATTAAGTACTTAATAAAGCTAACCCAATTCAATTAGCTACATAAGAAAGTTGTATTCTAGGTTTCTAGCAATAAAAAATTAAAATTAGTATGCCCTCTTAAGTAAGCACTTAATCAAGTAAACCAAATTCAGAACTGTATTCTACCTCTACTAATATAATTCAATAATTAGCTCTTAGGCAACTCCAAAATAGAAACTCAATTAAGCTAACCAAACTATATTAACAACATGCAAAAAAAAAATTATCAAAACAACATAAATCAATAAGCTACTAGGGCCTACTACAGTACTCAATAAATCAAACCAAATTACATTAGCAATATGGAAAATATGTAAATCAACAAAGAAAAGATTAAAAACAACACCTTTCCAGAACCCAAAAATCCTGTTATAATAGTAGCAGGAATTCGATTATCWGGAGGAATTTTGGTAAGAGAATCTTCAGCACTCTCAGCAGCAGCAMCAGCGGCAGTCGACGARGAAGCCGAAACWGAGAAATTGCGGAGTTTTCTGCAGAAATTGGATGGTTTGGCAGAAAGAGAAGAAGTTGAAGAGCGTTGAAGATTGAAAGAAAGAGAATGGTAGGGTTTATGCTGAAAAGGGAAGAGAGAGAATTGAGAAGTGCGAAAAGGGTTTAAAAGGGCTGTTTTGTTTGATAAAGATAGGAAGGTTGTGGCTTTGGCTATGTCAATTGAAAGGTACGACGCCATTGTTGTTGATTTGCTGTGTTTTTTTTCTGGGGTTTTATCAGAGTGTGCTAGAACGAAGAAGATGAAGATGACGAATGAATATGAACAAACAGTATTTTTGGTTGTGTTTTTTTGAGGGTTGAGGCTTGGAATAATTTATATGGTAATGAATGTTGTGATTTTTTTCAACTGCTTTTCAAAATTTCTTTTTCCAGGATAAGATTTTTCTTTCTTGTGTTTCCAAAAAAAAATCAAGTTGTCAAGTGCACGACACGAAGATAACTCGTTCGTCTCAAGTTCACTAATAACCCGGTCAGGTAGTATGATGATAGTGAAGCGTGCCATGAATATCGTTTGGAATTTGGAGAATTTGAACCTAGCCAAATATGAACCCAACACTTCAACCCGGAAAATGGGTCGAGTTTAGCTCATGCTTGGTCGGTGTGCTAGCTTGTAGGCACGACCCATGAACAACCTACAAGTCTCATATTCAAGACCGTGAAAAATACATGTACAAACACAATCTTGATGAAGAAGCCTACCCAGCACGATACAATCTTGATAGGCTTGTGTCTTACCCAACATGCATATCCTCTTAGCATGCGTGCATTGTGCCTAGCTTGCAAGAGCCCAACACGGGCCATACCTAGGGATTTTTTTACTCGATATCATATGACAGTGTATCGTATCTAATATTAGTAATTATTCGCCCCTCCCTCATACTGCATTAAATGTGACCTCTAGATCAATAGAGTAGTAGTAGTAGAGTACGGAGTATTTACTATTTATCCAAAGTGATGCACTTGTGCGAGATTGCAAGTTAGGTTTAAACAAAGCATAACTTAGCTATTTACACATCCACACCTACCAAACCTTTGCTCATCCTCATACATACATACATAAATTGTTGCCCATATTGGTTAATACGTAGTATATATTTTTGATTCTTAAAAAATCGCAATACTACGGTAAGTAGGTTGTAATATCGATAATAAACTTGTTTAAAATTTTGTCTATTAACATCTCAATAGACAAAGGTCGGCAATATACGATGCCAACAAAATATAAATTTAAATAAACACAAACACAACTATTAGTTTTAAATAAGCAATAAATAACTCCACGTACATAATTTAATAACAATTTCCTCAATAATTTTTTTTAAAAAACAACCATTTGATAGACTTTAATTGCACTATTACATTTCTAATATTATGACAATATTCAATATTCAATGATCAACATTTGGAAATAAAAAACGATAAGGAACAGACCCCGATTATCTTTTACGAAATACAAAAAGTTGTTATTTTATTCTTTTCTCGATAGGACACACTTCGACTCACCACATCTTACCACCTTCTTTGCTGGCATAACACCAATACTAACTTCAGTTAACTCTTGCCTCCTAAATTTAGTCTGTTC
Source organism: Bassia scoparia (assembly GCA_008642245.1). NCBI lineage: Eukaryota > Viridiplantae > Streptophyta > Magnoliopsida > Caryophyllales > Amaranthaceae > Bassia > Bassia scoparia. Next base: position 31,628 of record SNQN01006237.1, on the reverse strand, counting down.
TTTACCCCTATAGTTCAAAGACAACAAACTACCCAAAACAATCACACCTGAAAAATATCTGTTATATGCAGATTATTCTTCATTCTGTTCATTCTGTTCTTTTGTTTGTGTCTTTTACTCTCCTTCAACTGCACAAATGGCTGAGAAGAACACACCTTCATCCGCTCGAGTAAAAAAGGAAAAAGCAGTCGCAGAGCAGGCAACCGCCAAGTAACACCATCACATTCGCGTGTTTCCAGCAGCCTCACTAATGGACTCTCTTAGCAATCTTTAAGCACGTTGAATTTCAACCCATATCACATGGCTACTTCCAAGGTCGAACTTATGTAAGGTTTACGGGTTCAGGGTCCAACGACGACGCGAATTGTTGCATTCCTATTCTTCGAATCCTCATGATTGTTGGACTTCCGTGCTACACGAACCTTTTGCCTCATAATGGTTCATTATCGCTTTTGACTTTCATTCGTAGATGTTTCTACTTATGACCATCATTGCTCTCATCTTGATAGGTTCTTCACTGTATCACTATTTCACCGGTAGTATACTCTGTCAATCTTTCATATGAAAATCATGCATATGTACATTTCACATGACATTATGGTTATATATTTAAATTTTGCCTATCGATATTTCATTGAAGTAAGTCTGGCGTAGTGAAATTCGAAGATTTGCACTACAATACAAGACTTGTTTTTGATTGATTTAGTGTAGTCATGATCATGATTGATTGTTATATATGCGTTTGTTTGATTAATTAGTTGATAGATTCCATATTACAAAAACTTATGCAAGATTATGAATTGAATTGAGGTATTTTGCGTTTCCTTATGATTCTTTGAGTAGATGATATTTAGTAATTTGATAAACATCAGTTGGTGCTACTAATTGTCAGTTTTTAATCCATTCTGAAAGAAGAAAGTGTTTGGCATGATCTTCGCGACTTCTTGATATTACTGTGACTGATTCCTGTTGTGGAATTGTTTGCTGACAATCGAACTTCTCATAATAATGTCAAGAGTGTTCCGTCTAAATGAACTGAAAGTGGACTTGATGAAAGCATTGCTGTTCCTGAGAAATTTTCTGTCAAACGCTTTTGTGAGGCTCCTATCACATCCGGGATTCTGACAAAAATGATCGAGCACCTCAGGAAAAGAAGCTCAACTAGGTGCTTTAGCTGTATTCTCTTCTTACAGTAATCGGATTTTTCGAAATAATGTTGATGTGTAGAAGCTTATATCAGCATCACCAGTGAACTGTATGTGTTATCTTCATTCTTGTAACCAGTTTCAGTAGAAGTGGAAAGGGAACTTGTAAGCATATCCATTGGAGTAGTTGAGCAGTCAAATTATCAGGAAACCTGGTATTTTGATAGTGATGAGGTTAAGGTAATGCTGCAATCTCAAATTTTAGGATGATCTGACTGATTACAATAAGYATGAACTATTCTGTATTGATTTTCAGTTGTGGYTTTTGCAGARAGGAAGGATGAAAAAGCACCGCGCATGGTTCAATATGCATAAGTGTTGCTTGGAGTCACTGATGAAAGCATCATCACTGGACTCGAATCCTCGTATATGTTTTCTTAGTCAGCCAGAAAATCACATCATGATGGAATTTGGCCTAGTAGGACTTGGTGTGCTGAGGTTTCTCTTCGAAGCAGTGAGGCTGGAAACGATACCTGATCCTTTTGGTGATGATGAATTTGAAGATATGGAGCTTGGTGATGATGCATTTGAAGATTCAGACCTTGACGGGTGATATCTGCCACTGCACCGTCACAGCTTGCTGAAATTTGACGGCCAGCATAAGTAATCAAGTACAGGTTCAGGGTTCAGTTTTGGCGWATTTGTCAAGATTTTGCATTGGATTTGAACGTTTGATGTACAGATATGTAAACAGTTTCTAGTTGCTAGCTAGGTACTGATTGACTGTGGCTGATTTTTTTGTAARGTAGAATATCAAGTGAAAATTACATGATAGCAAGTTAATTAGCAACAGAACWAGTTGATAGCACTGAATATATAAACAARAGTTTAGCTGATCATGCACATGCTGCCCCCAATATGTGATATGCTTGCTGTATGTTGTTTTAGTTTGAGGGTTGAAACTGCCTTAGCTCTGTATCTGCTTGTTTTTGCTRGATTACGACGACAGGTTGAGGAAAACAGCACTTCTCAAGTTCTTCTGGTGTTATGCAGTTCTTGAAAACTGATGACACAGAAACCTGTATTATGATTGATTGCTTAGTAAAACCAGCTTCTCTCTACATTTTCAAGATTCACCATTGAGAAATCTTGGAATGTAGAAGTCTGCCTGCTTTTAGAACAAGGACTTAAATCATCATTTACTGTGAATAATTTCTGATTCTTTGCAAATTGCAATAATTCTTAACAGATTCATCAGCCTCTTATATTCTAGTTTAGGTCCCAGATTTGCTTTGGCAAGCAGGGGAGTGTAGAGTTAGCTCTTTGATGCAAGCTAGCCAACGAAGGCCGCCATCGAACCATAAAGGTTTGCATATGGTAGTCATAGATGTGGAGTAATATTCCAAATACGGAGTAATAAGTTTGTAAGGTGCAGGAAACAAAAGTGTAATTTATAAGTTTGTCACAACCCAACTGTAAGGTGAGTATGTGACTAGCTAAGTCAAGTGGTTATCCTCTGTTAAGCTAATCACAGTATGCTAGCTTTGGATTTTCAGAATCCATAATTATACTCCATAGTTCGCAACTTCACATATGCATTAAAATGGCTGAAAGCTACGAAGCACTGACACCACATGAAAAGACGCGGCCAAGGTCGCATGWCCCGTGTCGGACACAATTACTCCTAAGACGCGTAAATTCGTGTCCGACACATGAAAAGACGTATTCATTTTTTTATTATATTTTTGGACACACGGATACGGATAGAAAACGTGTCGGACACTTTTTGGACACTTGTCAGACACGTTTTCAAGAACAAGACTTGTTTTCTCCTATTCTAAACTAAAATCCTCACATTTATTATATCGTTTCTCCCCCAAAACCCACTAAATTAACCCAGACCAATAGAACTCCTCTTCTTTCTCCTCATTTACATCGCTCCTAAAATTCCTCTTTTCTCTCCTCATTTACGCCACTTTTGTCACTCCTCCGCCGCTCCTTGTCAATTCGTCAGCCGCTATTGTAGTTCACTTATTTTTTTTTGGTTGTTTGATTTATTTGATTTGCTTCACTTAAATTTAAACATTTTTATTGCATACATTTTAGTTCATTTTAATTTTTATATAAGAGTGGTATTGTTTAAGTTGGTTTACGTATATTAAATGCAAATTTGTAAAATAATTCTACAATTTGATATTTTATTATTATTATGGCAAAAGCTAACAAGCGCCCCTAGTGCGTTAGATAAGATAACCAAAATGAAAATATTAAATGAATATAAATATTAATTACACCGATTGACGTGTGATTTTGCATACATTCCAAGTTAATGTCATTTTAAGAAATATATTTATAGCTTATCCAACGCCCCGGGGCGTCATTAGCAATATCGTATTATTATTCACGTGTCTACCATTTTTAAATTGATTTTTCGGTAACCGTATTTGTTTTGGTGCAACCTATCGTTGAAAGTTAAAACTAAACACCTTAATGGCAAGTGGAGGCACACTTACCAAGCGCCCCACAATTTCCAAATAAATAAAAAACCGATGTCATAAAAGGCGGTAGTCATGGTCGTGGAAGGCTGTCTCGACACTCGATCAGTCGTATTGGTGCCGGTGTAGTCGTAGTTTGCGGTGTTGGTTGTTGTCTTGAGGATTGTAAAATTGAGGATGGCAACTTGAGAAACTCATATATAATTCCAACAACAAAGTATTTTAGTGCAAAATTTGGAATAATTCTACTTTGATGCTGAACAACACCAATATAAGAATATTCCAATGAAGAGCAAAATGCACAACACAAATTATAGTATGTAGGTGCAGAACGAAAGTGTAATGTTATTTATAAGGTTGTCACAGCACTAACTATAGTGTGACTGGCTAAGTCAAGGTGCATGATAATCATGCTGTTCGGCGTTCGCTGCTTCTTGTAACAAGTTTATGCTAGTTGACAGTGTGTTGCATTTGCATCCAAACTAGTTAATGCTAACTAAAGGCAAATTTTCATCCTTTTGCAACGTATTTYAAAGAATTAGAGTGATGACAACTAGCGTGAAATTCATAATCTCGCCGTGACAACAGAACCGTGTGATTCACAATARAGGTACCYAGTACCACATCAATGACAATACACTATGATTACAGTCTGCCTGATTATTTGGCTTCTGGAATTTGCGGCTTCTGAAAGGCATATTAGTATTGGTGAAGTTTGTTGTGTTCGTTTATTTCATTTGATGCAATATATGTGATCCATTGCATAATTCAAGTTCAACATACATCCTGTTTCAAATTCTGTGAGCCCCTAATTGATTGTATAGCCAAATAAGGAAATAACAACACGAATTATGACAAGATTATCTATACAGCTCCATCGCAATACATTTTCCTTCTGATCATCGGAGAAGTATAGAAGTCTCCCATACAACTATACAAGAGCACAAATTCAAGCAAATGAGGAAAGCAAAGCCCCTTGTCAAGGTCATGTCAAAGAATTGACTTAGAGCACGACAAAGCTGTGCTACGAACTAAAACCAGAAATCAAGGTTCTGCAAGCTTTTACAAGCTAAGGATACACAGCTACACTTGTTAACCCCAAAGACAATTTGTTTTGCACTCGTATGTAGGGACCAAGAAACCCCATTGGCTCACTTATTAAATAAGATTCATATGACATCAAGYATCGATGTTGATTATGAGGGGAGGGGGAGACATCTCTCAGTAGAGACCTCAAAAGGGGGGCATTTTGCATGTTAACTCCACCAGCCAAATAAGGAGAATGCAGCATTATACTACAAACTAAAACAAATTGAGAAAAGGAGATAAATTGGAATGTTCAAAAGATATTTCATAACACAAAAGAGAACACCTGAGAATCGATACTCCTACTGTATATACCTTAAGTTGCTCTGACTAAAACATGTTTAAACTCTAGACAAACTTGAGTAAATACATATACCTTAACTGCACAARGGAACTTGAGTAAATACATAGCCAGAGCCTACACCTGCATACAGATAAAATAACGAAGGGTCAGGATCATCGTCTTTGGCAAAAACAAAGAAGTTTAATTGGATCATCTGGCAGATAAATGAGTCAAGTTTTTCAATCATCAATCATAGAATGATAGCTATGTGCATATCTAATTGACGAACATGGCAGCTGGACTGAAACAGATCATACCTAGTTAGAAAACACACCAGCAAGCAAAGCATGAGACTAACTCATGCTCTGAAAGCCGTTGGATCATCTTTGTTGTTGATCTGAGCCTGAAGGGCCCACTGAAGGTGTAGTTGGCACACTGCCTGCCGATCCATTTTCCATGGGAGGGGGTACGCCCCATTTACCTTCAGATTCGAGTGGCTCGAATACATAAACACCACCATCTGAAAGTCCCACTGCAAATTGATTTGCTTCTTGGGGATGTGCAGCGATGACAAGCGGATGAACGTTAGAGCTACTGCAATATACAAAACAAGAGTTAAATAGCAGAAATTACCTAATCAAACTACCACTAAATTTCATGAAACAAGTTGTTTAGAAGCAATCAACAGCACAATTATTATTTGAAAGATATATAAGTATCAGATTTAATGACACTTAAATGCCCCGCCTAAATTCTTTATGATGCTTAGAAAAGCTTGCAAAAACAAATACTAAATACTGAACACCCCAAAGTTGCCAAAACCACTGCCAATCCAGAGCATGGCCCATTCTTTCCTCGGGAGCCAATTTAAACCGTTACYATACCAACTTTCAAACACTATAAATGCATGTATAGGTGCTATTCTAGCATGGCCGAGACGGAAGAAAGATACCTGACACTTGATGGGAGATATGCAGCAGGATTAATGCGACATCTTAATCTGAGATTTGCAGCACTGAAAACACAAACAGTTGCATCTAAAAAGCTGGCGTATATAAGTTGACTATCGCAAGAAAAGGCCGCATGGGAGATTGGAGCAGAAGATTCACGTGGAACCCACTGCAAAACAGAAAATAAAAATTGGACAAAAGAAGGAAAATTAGCATGAGAAACTATCATTGTAGACATGGGTTCACACTTGAAAGATGACACACCTGCTTAGCACATTCCAATTGTTTTGTTTCAAAGATAGCCAATTGAGTCTCATGTACAACAAGAAAATGTATCTGGTCTTGATGAAATTGGACACGAGTYTCTGATTGTGTCGCGGGTGCTCTTCCAGCAGGAATCTGCAGAAACTTGGACCGTTGTTTTTCCCAATTATCTGAGCTCCACACACATATCTACACATCACAATAAAAACAATAAATCGTGAATAAACAAAGTAGCACTGCATATTATTAATTCTGAATAATATATCCAAACGCAGTCCATGCTCTTAAATCTCAGGGAGGATGACAGGCTGAAATTTAAGTACCTGAGCGTCTGCACCTGACGACACCAGCGCATTTAACGCATGCGAGAATGCCAAACCAGTAATTCTTTTGGAGTGACCTTTCAATTTGCTTTTAACCTGCAGCAAAGACAGCCAGTAAATTCTAACCCAATTTCTATATATACTTAGCAAAGTTTTTTATTTTATTTAAAAAAAAAATAACGTATATTACCTCGTCTACTCGAACATTATATATCTGAATAGTTGAATCATCCATGCCAATAGCAATGATATTGTTATCTTGAGGGTGAAAAGCAAGAAATGTCGCAGCTGGTGGCGGAGGCATAAAGACCGTCATAGTCTGCACTCACAAGTAAATTCAAGATACACAAATGAAAACATAATATACAGAAAAATAAAAGGCAAAGAAAAAAAATCTAACAAATAAGCAGGTAAAATTGGTGTCATTGACTACCTTAAAAGTCATCATATTAAATAGAGATATCTTTCCCCCTGATGCAGACATGACATAAGAATCATTCTTCGACAAAGCAAAGCAAGGAACAGCCTCTTCAGAACTTGCATCAGATACATCATTAGTCATAAGAATTCCACTGGAGGGTTGCCAGAGCTGAGGTGGAACATTAGCTGATGCCTACACAGACATATTAGGCTAAGATACTTTTAATTAACTGTGAAATTGCATGTGTACACTGGATATTTCAGGCATACCTTTCCACTTGAGTTGCGTTCGTTTCTCTGCCACTTCCAAAGCAAGTGAACAGCATTTGCTGTTAATGCCAAGATAGCATTACCAGAGTTTGTATAAATCAGTCTTGATATCTGCATTACCATGCAACAAATAAAAATCAATGATTGTGCAATGAGAAGTGAACCCATTCTACAAGGCCACAAGCATATGTTCAACAATTGTTCAATAAGAAGTGAGGAACATAAACAACAATGTACAGTCATATGCTTATCTACAAGGCAAGCACTACGGGTGTTTGGCAATTGTAGCGGTGGAAGTAACTTTTAGCGGCAGAAGTAACGGGTAGCGAACAAAACTAAATTTGTCAATATGAGTTTTCGGTAGCACTAGCGGTTGTATTTGTAGTAGAAGAAAATTAATTACCAAGTAGCTTTTTAATTTAGCTTAAACGCTAAAAGATAAAACATTACTCCTAATAGCGTTTGAATAAAGTAGCGTTTAATGCTAACCGCTACTCAAAACGCTACCCTYCCGAACAGTAATAATATTAACCAAATAGCTTTATAATCTAGTCAGAACTCTAAACGCTGCCTAAAAAGCTACGCCGAACACGCCCTACGTGTAAAGTTCAAGCACAATATGGGTGTAATTATTAATGTTGATCCATTGACATCAGCCAAAAAAGCAAGGATCTAAAAAATAAAAAATAATATGTGACGTTCTCCTTGTTTATTTGATCAACTTCGAGTGCCAAAAGAGACGAGAGCCTTCCTATCACCTAAGGATCAGACGACGACATTCAGCCACTCAGGTTTTCACCATCAGTATATCCGTCAATGACCAGTCTGCACAAACAGCATACGTAGTCCAAGCCCCCTTTGCAAGTTAGCCTCTTAATTTTCTAAATACAAAGGATTTTTGTGCCTTAAGGGTGTCCAATTGCACAATATTGTTCAGGTATCGTCCTTGGTCAAAGCATTTTTTTTCCCTCAAAGCATCCCCTTCAAAGGTTCAACCATCCAGATTCAAAATTCATATGCTCACCCCTCCCCTAACAGGAGGGTTGTAAACAAGGTGTCTAGTTTAACATAATCTAAGTGACAGTTCCAAAGCTGATGGGATTTGAAAAGGCAAAATTGATTAGTCTTGCAAAAAGKCTACTCAAGCCTGCTAGTTATTGGAGGCTTACAAACAGCTAGCAGAGCTACAAAGCCTACAATCAAGTATTAACAAAGATCTTGTCTCATTTAAAATCTTAAAAACTATACCTTAGCAGATCTCATGTGTTCAGGAAGTCTCAATGACCGACACTGAGATGGTTCGCTGATTTCACAAAGCTTCCAAATCTTTGATTTGTCGTTGGTTTCTTCAAGAATTCGAGATTTCACATCTCCCAGACTTCTAGCATCTCCATTCTGGAAAATGCAATCATAGGTTAGGAAACAAAAACAAAAATCTCAAGCACTGAACTAAGGTCAGTGAGCACAAACCAATGATTAAACATAGCAGACACAATACAGCTTATGGAAACAAACTGTAGCTGAATATATATGCTGAACCAAAATTTCATAATGATGCTTGAAAAGAAAATCATACCATTCCTGACATTCCAACCATAGGGCCACTTCTGTCAGGGAGCCCAGAACTAGTAGCTGCTGCAGCAGCAGCTGCAGCCGCTGCAGAAATGGGATTTATTGAAGGCTGCAAGAGACAAAATATCAGTTGTGGTTCTCCAGCCCAGAGGTCACATGCAACAGAATAGATTTCTTAAGTTACCTTTGTCAAAGATTCAGATGCTCGGGATGAATCATATGAAAGATTCTCATATGTCCGCAATAGCCGGAGACCATCAGAATTAGCCAGAATTTTTATTCCATTTTCAATAGCAGAGACTGCCAATAGTGCACCATCTTTATTGAATCGGATACGTGGACTTGCCTTCAATAATTTAAAATTTAAATTGTGTGTAAGCATGGAACACAGAAAAAATAATTGAATATCTAGCCTTCTAAATCATAAACGAACTACTTACTGGGAGCCCTCCTTCTCCGTCAAAGGAAGTCAATAGCTGTACATTGTCCATATCCCAGAACTTAATGGAAAAATCATCACCAGCAGCCAAATATCGATTCTTAGTTGTGTCAAACTGAATAACACCTAAAGATCTTTTTCGAAATCCTTGATAGGTACGCTTTACAGCGCCTTCACTTTCATTCCATTCAACAATATGTGAGTCGCCATCTTTACTAGTGCCACATGAAAAAAGTCTGCAATGCCAGACAAACAAAAGATATAGAAGGGCGGCATTAGCTTCAGAACAAACAAACCAAATACACCCAAAATTTCAACGGAATTTTAATTCATCAACCTGCTCCCATCTTGACTATAAGCCATGGTTGTGCACCAGCGACCAGGAGCATCATAGTCTACTCGAGAACCCAGATTGTCATATAACCAAGCTTTTATTTTCCCATCAATAGCAGTGGAGAATATAAACTGTTGGATAAACATAAGAAAACACAATACATTAATATCACCCAACCACAAACAATAGAGGTAAAATAGTTAGTAGTACCAACAATTATCATGGTATTTCAACCTGTATGTTTTCTTTGTAATGTGGGCACACCGAGTATACAGGAGCCTCGTGGCCTTCAAAGGTATACTGTTTTGTTCCAGTAGCAGCATCCCACACCTACAATTTAAAAACAAAATAAATACAGGCACCAGAGCCAAATTTTTCATGTATCAATAACAGACAAGGGGTAACAAGAATAACGAACCCTAATGGTCTTGTCATCTCCACATGTAATAACACAAAGTTGTTTGTTGGGAGTAGAAAAGGCAATATCATTCACTCCTCCAACATGAGCATCAATCTGCAGTGCATTAAAAAAGAATATTGTTCACCATGTTGCACATTTGAATTTGAACAAAGAGGAGCATGGCAACTAAATGTACCTCCAAATGTTGTCGTATATCTTCACCGCCATGATATGAATATATTTGCACAATATGTCTGGAGTATGCAACCCCTGCAACACAAATAAATGAAGTGACTAATGGATGTGGCACAACAAAGAATATTTAAACTAGCACCATTGAATCCATGATTGGAAATGTTGAATTTTCCTAAAGCTCACCAAATAAGGATCCATCAGGGCTCCAAATTACACGATTAACAGACACAGCAGGATCTTTGACAAGAGCTGCCTATGGAGCAGAACAAAAATGGAAGGTTAGATTTGATTAAGACTGCAGATAAAAACAGCTTATATATCAACTATAAACAATCCTACATGCAGCAATAACCAATAACCAAAAAGGATGAWCCAGTTATTGCTGCACACAATGCAGATGAGAAACTGTACCTGCAGAGGCATTGAGCATGAACTTATATCCCACACTTTAAAGCTTCTTGAAACAAGCCTTTCACGAGAGCCAACTTCCCATAACGCTATTTCTCCAATATTTGTACCAACTACAAGGCAAMTTAGAAAGCAGCTATAAGTCAAGGTCAGACAGAACATCAAAATGAATAAAACATAGATTAGCAAACCAATGCAAGATGTAGTAGCATAAACATATACTAACCCAGAAGTAGTGTCAGCTGAACAGGGTGAAAATCCATGCTCATAGGATTCGATCCCTGATTTAAGGTCCTGACAACAGTCTTGGGCAAATCATCTGGCACATTGAACGCCTGACTATGACCATGACCTGGGAATGAAACTGGCAGTACATTGACAGGAAGATTAACCTGCACATTGGAATACAATTGATGAAAAAAAAAAAAAAAAGCATACTCAAGAACATACTTCATTGTCTAAAATGAGACAAAGATTAACCTCATCAGCAATTCCTATGGGTCGAGTTCTCTTGGCAACATGATCAGAGTCACCAGATGGATAATCCATGGAAGAATTTGTTGGTGGAGTCCTTGGATGTTTTAGTGCAGCTACAAAAACATTAAAATTAAAACCATACCAGTCAAAAGGATTAGCAATAAAAAAACAAAGAACAAAGAACAAAGAACAGGAAAAAAGAAAAATATTGAGGTTGGAGTTTTCTGTCAAGTCCAACAAAGCATTAAAGCTTCAAGAAGCATTACCAGGAATTGATGGAGCACCAAGCCCAATAGGCCCACCAGATACTGCAGGATGACTCACAGTAGCAGGATTAGACATCCATCCAGCAAGAGGGGCTGGCACTGCCGGAGGTGTTGGTTGAAAAGGCTGAACAAGTAGACAAAAATAAATTCGTGAGCATACATAAATCAAAATAATAAAATAAGCCAAGGTTAAACCCTTTAACGCACCCCATGTGCACCCAATGGTGGAAAGCCTCCTGCTTTTGGCAATGATCCCAAGAGCGGATTGTTTGCAGGAGATGGAGCACGAGCACCATTTGGCTGTCCACAAGAGTGGTCCACAAACAAAGTTTTGATATCTGGATTTGGCCTAGGGTTTTTGCACAGTTGATGCTGCCAATTCAAGCTGCAATTGACAGATCATTAAAACACATGCTCATAGGTTGAKACCGATATTACAAGGTATCCAAGAAAATAAGATGTAATGCAACAGTCTATTGTCAGCCAACCTGAAGCCATCAACTAGTCTTAAAGAAGCCAGATATAAGTATTCTTAACAATAACAAACATATTCTCCTCACAAGTCACGACCACTTAAAGCTAAATTCAGATTCATATTACATAAAATGTAGCAAAAAAATCGAGCTTTAATGAATTAGTTATCGCACAGCTGTCACATTGCAATTCTGACATGTTAAGAAAACACAAACCAAACCTAGGCATGCAACATAACCAGTTTTGACCATTATACTATATTGCAAAATGAAGCTTGACAATTTACACAATGCAACAGAAACCTCATATGCCATATCCAGTGTGTTTCACAAGGACAATTCACCTTTTAAATTAGGTATCTTACCTTTGGTTAATTAGGGTCCGCAACCTTGAATTTTTAAGGTTCGGAAATTGCAACTTGTCACGAAACAAAGGATTAGCTTCAATTAGCTTTTTGAGCTCAACCAACATGATAGCCCTTGCCGATTTAGTATCTCCATACTTGGACAACTGCTCATTTTCCCTGTCACCATTACAGGACCAACTCAATACATAATTCCCGCGCCAAAGATTATAATCAACCACTCACCAGACATTAATACCTGAAATTATCCAGTGTCAACAGCTGAGTAATCTCCTTGAATAGCTCCTCATTAAACGAAGAGAAAACCTTCAGATCCTTCACAAGTATATCCACGGCCTTTGACCGATCATGCCTACATCAAACCCCACTCCACATTACTAATCAACACCACTATTTCATGATTGCATGAACTTTGCACTTGTAACACAAATTAGGAAACTTACTTGTCCAATGCCTCTAAATACTTTTGCTTCCTGATTTCGAAYAATATCTTCATCGAATATCGATTATCATCGACTTTGGTAAAGCCGGAAAGATACCTCTCKACTTCATCCCAATTGCCACTATGCACCTCATCCTCAAAATACTTCATATTAAAGAAAAAACCAGATTCTTGTTCYAGCCTAATCATGAAAGTTCACAGAAACAAATCATTACCCATTTCAATTGAAACATCATTATGGCACTTAAGCAAACCAAATTCAATGCTATATAAAAAATTAAAAATATAAATACATTAAAAAAAAAACACCTACTTGTGAACAGTTTCTTTGAACTTCTCTTCATCTAAAAACTGTAAAATCAGAAAAACGAGCTCTCTGCTGAGAGATGACATTTTAACTGCTACTTTGGTTATCCACCCAGAAATTCTGATATCACCTCAAATGCCTTCAGATCTGTAAAACCCAACACCAGAAAACCCCAAATCAAAAACAAGGATAAATTAAATTAAATTAAATTAAATTAATTAATATTAAATTTATTACACAACCAGAAAATGAACAACTAGTAAACAAAAATAAAAACAAATAATTAAAATACAGCTCTCACCAAGACAGGAAATTTTGTTGGGAAAAAAATAATTTTTTAAAATTAGGAAAAAAAAATTAAAAATCCAAAACTCTAACAAGGGAAAATAGCAAGTAGATTTGTAAATTTACTTCAAAAAAACGACATTTATTCAATAATCGCCGACAACCCAGAAAGAGGAGAGAGAAAAAGAATTAGGGTTCTTAAAGWTCACCAAAACTAAAGCTGCTTTTAAGCTTAAACCCTATCAAAAATCAGAGATGCAAAACCATGAAGGGGGGTTATTAAAGAAAGGGCAAAAAAGCAGATTTCAAAGAAAAATAAAGCAGTACAATAAAAACTTACAAAACAAAAAAAAAAACAAAAATATAGATAAAGATTTAAACTTTTTACTCCTGATAATAAATTTATGCAAAATTTCAAGAACACAAACCTTAATCTTACCAACAGAAGGAGAGATCCATAAAAGTTTTTCAAAAAAAAAAAAAAATCAAGGAGATGATGGAGAAGAAAGAAAAATGGTGTGAATTTTTTTCCAGGATTTAATTTTTTTTTTCTTCTTGAATTTCTCTCTCTAGAAGAAGGGTTTAGACTTTTAGAGAGAGAATATAAATAATTAAAGTATGGAAGTAGAGTACAACATTAGGGAAGAGAGGAAAATGTTTTGCAGCAAAATTGTGATTTTTATATGAGTGAAGGAGGAGACAAGATAGCTTATCGATAAGCGCATGTTAAGTTACGTGATAAGASAGTGTACTTATYGTGTGATAAGTAATTTAGCTTATCAWACGTCTGTTTGTCGTGGGCCCCACTGAGCCGAGCTAATATTGACGAGTTTATCGGCGCGGAATCTTTGGGTGAACAGCCTGTCTTTCAGCAGTGGGAGATGATAGAGTACAATTAACCCCCACGATAATAACGCAGTGAAGCTTTTTTTTTGTAATGTAATGGTGTGTTTATGTCTTTTTCTTTGCAAAATAATTTTAACTAGTAAAACATTAAACCCGGTGAGGCACGGGAATATATCCGTTCATTCACACTCTAACGCTTTATAATTTCACTTTTGTTTTTACAAGGATGCTTTATAATTCCACTTTAGTAAAAAGTGAGATTTGAACGTGTAACATTTGTGTCGTGGGCTCTGATATCATGATAGTGGTGACCAATTTGTGACATTTGAAAATATTGATTGCATAAGTTATTAATGCATTGGAAACAAATTTTAAATTTGTTGACCTTAAATGCTTAGTGTTAATAAAAACGCATGTCACCAAACTAGTTTTAATACTCGTTACATATCATTTAAGTTTTTCATTTTAAATCATTTACATGCACTTGTGTCTTTATCTTGAAAAAATGGTTTATAATGTAGTTACTTTTAAATTTTGGAAATTAGATACCAATTTTTTATGGAAAAAAATTGGTTTTTTTAGCATTGATTATCAAACAATTAGTATTATTTTGGAGTATTAAATTATTGTACATCTCTTTTTTATCTTTAATTGGTATTGTGATATAAAGCATTGAATGCAAAGATAAACAAAAACTTGTTTTGTCCATTTGTAGGAGGGATTTTTACTTAGCCTTTCAAAGAAAAATTAAATTGCTTAAAGTAACATGACAATATAGTTAAAAGACATATTTAAATCAACAAATTCAAACACATGGAAGTTGTTAATGTCATCAATGGACACTTGGTGACTTTTCATTAAAAAAATCTCACCAAAACCACTTATGACATCATCGATTATTATACTCAATCCTGTTATATATCATCTCTTTCTAAATATCCATCTGTTAATTTACTAACCTAATATATTAATCATTAGTTCCTCCAAAATAAAACTAATTTTACGAACATTACCCCGAAAGTATATCTTGATTATAAACCATGCATCACACGATAATGAATTTGATGTAGTACTTCSTATAAAGATATAACCTAAAATAGAGACAACGTTAATATAAAATAAAATTAATGTCCAGTGATGTTTGACCAAATAATGGAAGCTCAATTATCTGGTAATTAAGTCATATAATTAAGTGATATWYTTTAAGATCTAAAAGATCTGTGATTGGAGGAGCGCATGAATTATTTTCAAGGAGTGCGAGACATTGAAATATTCCTTCAAGCATAGGACAAGGTTTCCCAAAGGGAGTAAGATTTCTTTAATAACGCCCATGCTTTACCRGACTATTTACGGTTTTGCCACTAAGTGGGTGCGAGACGAGAAATTATCAACGGGATAATAATAACAAAGATATATTATCATATCATCTCTCGAATAATATAAAGTAGACGATATTTTGGGGGGATTATTGTTAATTGTTAATAATAAAGAAAAGTTATTTGTTAGTACCACATAATTGAGGGAATAATTAAGGTCAAGTAAAGGGTATTTAATTGAAAATACATCTTTTTTCTTTTCTTTTTCTTTTCTATCATCTGGTAATGAGGAAATCGTGCGTGAGACCACATCACTGCATTTATTTTWTTTCTTTTGGTGTACGTTTGTGTTCGTACATACATACACCACAATAATGTATCCATCCAACTAGACCGAGGTGTATTATTTTTCGTGTTTCAGAATCTATGCACTTGTCGATGTATAATTTTGGAAAAACGGTTATTGATATCTTTCGATATTAATTAGTTAGAAAATTAAATTATATTAATGATGGCAGTATCAAGTAAATATTGGGTTTTCACCCATTTGATGGCCTGCGTGGGCATCCAGCTGTGATGCCACTATCATTACTGGTTTATTTCGTATCATCATACATACATTTATTCAAAACTAAATAAGATTCATATAACAATGCATTTTTTTTCAAAATAAATTAAAGAAAGTAAATAAGAGTAATTTTATCCAGACACTCTTATTAAATAAAGTTGTTATCATCTCTATATATAAGTGAAGGGGGTGAGGAAGATGGTGTCCCGCACATAATGTCCACATTACCCTTAATGACCCCTATTGAAATGACTATCATACCTTCATTATTTAATTTATACATTGATTGTAAAAATACTTTATCATCCTCTTTTTTCATTTTTCATTTTCAATTTTCAATTTGGTCATAAATGGTGAACAAGTTAGAAAATATAACATTGCCTTTTTGAAATTTCAATTGAATACTAATTAAGCGCAATGTTTAAAGTTATTCTTCTTTCTTAACATAATAAATGTGTAATAATTGAAACAGTTGCATAATCTAATTACACTAATAAAACAGGAATTCAATTGACAAAATTAATATTTGGATAGATTGACACAATGAAAGAAAAACGTAAAACTTTAGAATCTTTCATCTTAAGAATTAACTAATTAGATGATATTCGTTATCGATAATTGGTAGAATCAAACATGGAGAAAATCAGTATGTAGTTAACGTACAAACCAGTTGATTAATATTAAATTTGTGCACTAAGTTATATGTCCACATTAATTATCTCGTCAATCTATATTATTTAAGGCAACAATTTTTTTCCTTAAATTATTATTTTCTTTAATTATTTTAACATATATTTATATTTGACTAACGATGATACGAACAACTAAAAACCATGAATATAAGAAAAAATATAACGGAAAATCTATAAAATATTTATTTGTTTGCACGCACGCATCGCGTGCAAAAAATACTAGTTACATAGGCAAGTGTTTATAAGGATGATGATAAGCTAAGTTACCCACTGTTGTAGCAAGTAAACGTGCCGTGGCTACAATATTTCCCTAGTGTCTGGGTTGAGAGAGGGGTGAAGGCTTCCCGTCAAGCCACCCGGAGAAGCGGAGCCTTCCTTGGACAAATGTAAAACCTAACGCTTGCTTTCCTCTGGCAAAGTGTAAGGGCGTGTTTGGCAAAAGTGCGTTCCGTGGCGCTTAGAACGATGTCCTGGCAGTCCTGCTCCTAGCACTTCATAGTAGCGCTGGCACTGCACAAAGGAGAAAATCCCTTTCGGATCACTCCCGCTCCGATGCTCTAAGTAAGTACGGATTTAAAGGAACTGTAAATGTTAAGCAAAGCCAATAAATGTACCACGAGTCTCAATTGTATGAGTTGGTGGTGAGAAAGTTGTGTGTTGAATACTTTTTTTCCAAGTTTATAGGCATTTTACCATTAACCCTCTGGAAGCTTAGATGTGTGACACTTGTCACCAATCAGCACGAGTTGATTAATCCATTCTACCGGCTTTGGTGTATCGGATATCTTGATTCTGATCTGGTTTAATGTTAACATCGGGGCGCTATGCCACTGACTTCTAGGATGTCTGACTATAGTGAGTGGAGGGACACGTGCTGCAGTAGATTTTTACATGACAATCATTTGCCCTCAAGTACCCCTAGCTCATTTTGGCTTGGAGGGTTTTGAGCCTAGAGCGCTTCGAACTGGACTGCTTTGTAATCTACGCGAGGTTTACTTAGTCCGATTTGATGAATTAGTCCCTATAACTTCCTTAAAAAAAGTACGGTACTAAAATCCAATATGCCTTTGCATGTTGGTAGTTACCGTATGCCTTTTCTTCTTTCTTTTTTTTCTTTTTTTTTTTTTTGCCGTTTTGGAATATTATAATATATATAATGAATATATATCAATTTTCCATGGAAACAGTAACAGTTACAGTAGCAAATTCCCCATGCAAGCTTCTCGTTCGAACTACCATGCAGTGAGCATCAGTAGCTTACAACTTTGCTTCAACTCGCGAGCCTCCACTTTCTACTTAGTTTCCTTCGTACTTTGCGAGTACTTTGCGAGGGGAACAACATAATACAAGTTACTTGAAACAGCGAGAGTAATGCACACACAAATTTCCCATCACATTCGTAGCTTCAATGCAATTTGAGATGTCTGAAACATCAACTGAAGACGTCAGCACCATTGATTGTCTGCGGCTTGGTGATAGCATGGCGATGAAAAGGCCGATAAGTGATGGCCTACAACGTCGCTACCCATAATGGAGAAGCATTGTCTTGGCTTTCAGGGTGAATAACATGGAGCCTCGAGGTAGTAGTGATGTCCTCACATACTAGCTTCGCACATTCATCTTCGCACTTGACCTTCGCTCCTTTGTGAAGTGTGAGACTTGAAGTGCGATTGAAGACTCTTGAAATTTAAGAAACAGTGAGCTCGCTCGCGTAGTGCTCGCACTGCGAGGAGGTGGAGCTGGACACCTAATCAAAGGTCCTGCGTCGCACTTGTCGCACTTTCGAGGGAATGCTCGCAAGTAAGGTGAGCATGCATGCATGATCCCCATTTAACGTTACCGCTGCTGAATCACCGTGTACTTAGGAGTATGGCTCAGCCTTCAAAACAAAGGTTGAGCCTCGCCGTCGCAACCTTGTTGGCTTCGCATTGCGAGGGAAATGCTTCATTGCGAAGTAGGCTGTTCTGAGCGACTCCGTCTATGCTTGGAGTGCGACCTCCATTTTGACCGTTTACAACTCTTACTCTATCTGTTATCCTATGAGTGTTCTTCATTTAAAGATGCTTCCCCGCACCGTACGCTATCTCTTTGGATAGGTTCACGATCTTATGCTGCGAGTGCGGAATGGTTATTTTATGCTAGACCTCCTCTCTCTCTATTTCTTCTTCTCTAGGTAATTTTATACTCTCTTTTTCTCAATAATTACTATATACTGTCTAGCCTCCGGTCGCCGCTTGCTAGGCTCGCACTGCAGAGCGAGGTTGAAGTGTGTGATCGTGCGATAATCGATGCAAGATATGATATCTGGCTGCCTGTCACTTCATAGATTGGCATTAGATCATTTACACGTGTTGCTCGACGAATCAAGCCTAGGACATTGTTCCGAAGCTTACAAGCCACTAACCAAGGTGTCTTCAATGCGATCATCTGGATCCTTGCGAACGCACTATTGGCCTGTGTGTATACTTCGACCTTAAGGAGATTCTTGCTTGTATGTGCTATCCGTCGCAATAGTCAATTCGGATTTGTGTGCGAGAATCTGAGTGAGTATATATACATAACAAATGTTACTTTGCGTATTGCGTGTTGCTATGCTTTAATGACTTCATGATGTGTGCAGTGTATAGCCTTTTATAAGCATCAGACATTAGCCGATGGCAATAATAATATAAGTATATGAATATCCATTGTCTATGCTACCTTATCTTATGATTGAATATATGGCATTTTGTATTGGGCCTCCCTTACTTCCTTTTGTGCATAATTAATGAGCTTGATTGTCTTTAAATCACTCATGGCCCAGTTTGTATATGTTCTCTTGCTTATTACCACAAAATGCGCACATGGTGGTAGCAAGGGACGTTTGCCCTTTAAAAGCCCACTATTTTTCCATAGACCTTCCCATGAGTTTTATTCAAATTGTGCTTCTAAGTGGTTGTGTATACACAATTGATGATGTTGACACTCACATATCTCTCCTTTTTGGCGAGGTGGATAGAATATAATAGTGCAGAGAACAAAATAGTGATGTCGATTGTGGCAATTTTTGCAAGCTGAGCATTTTTTCGAGGAGCGTGCAACTTTTCCAAGTGCTTTAAGCACTTTCTTGAGGATCTGTGCGCTCAAAGTGGAATCATTTTTACAAAAACGGTAGAGCTTCGCTCGTCGCACTTTTCCGGGGGCCTAGCCTTTCCGAGCTTTTTCGCCGTGCTTAGCAAACTTTCCGATGCTATCAGCAAATGCGTTGGAGATACAGATCGGTGACATTGCACTTTGGCATGATATCCTAGTCTTCTGTGGTGGGCGATCACAACTTTCTCTTTAAGATGGGACGAATCTCCAAGTTTATAGATTCAAGAATTGATTGGACTTGAGGCCTAGTAGTGGGGGTTCAAGGTTCAATCAATCATATGATTGCCTTAAACTTGCGGGATTGAGTCGAAGTGTTCGGCATAATATGAGGGTATTTTGCCCTTCGCGAGGAGTTTTTATGGGACGTTTTCCCTTTAGCACATTTTATAGGGTCGCTTGCCTTCGCAAATCCAGGTGACGCTTGCCCTTCGCGTTTATCCAGGGTCACTTGCCCTTTTCGCATTTCCATGGCGTCCTTGCCCCTTCGCACAATCAGTAGTTAATGGTCCTTAGGAATGTGCTAAGGGCACAACTTAAATGCGTTGAATTAAGTCAAATTGTTATGGGACCGGGCTTGCCCTTTGCACAATGCAGATATTAAGGTTTCAGGATGTGCTAACGGCCAACACTAATGCGATTGAATTAATTCAAATTTTATGGGACGCTTGCCCTTAGCTATGTCAAGAGGTCGTTTGCCCTTACATGAGCTATAAGTTAGTGCGAGGGTTATTTTCGTTCCATCTCGCAGTTAAATCCAGGTTCATTGCTTTCCATTTTATCCAGGGTCACTTGCCTTCGTTAGTTTTGGTGGGACGCTTGCCCTTAGCATGTCTAGAGGGTCATTGCCCTTCGCATGCAACTATAAGTTAGTTGCGAGGGTTTTTCTCGTGTTCACGTCGGCAGTTATCCGGGCCACTTGCCCTCGCATTTATCCAGGGTCACTTGCCCTCGGTTGTTTTGTGGACGTTTGCCCTCGCAACAGTCAGTAGTTAAGGTCTTAGAGTGCTAAGGCATAACTAATGCCAATCTCGCTTTGAGAATAAGTCATAAGTCTAAGCACTCGCTGTGAGGCAAACTTTACAACCATGGGAGGGGAGTTGCCCCATTTTATGTAAATATTTGAAGTTTCAAAGATTGAAGGCTTTCATTCAATCTTTAGCCACTCCAAATCATACAAGCTTCAACATCTTCAGGCTTAATGCCAAGAGATTTTACAATTAGCCCCTTTGCGTGCCTTTCTCTCTTCCTTGCCCCCAGCGATTAGCTGGATGTCTGTAAATTGTTGGTTAAGAACACATATTGCGTTAGGTTTAGATAGACTCTCAAGCTAATCGTGATCGCCAAGAATCGGAATGTTCGTCATTTGGGGCACATCAACCTCGTTTGATGGAGACGTCGTCAGAAACTTTAATCAATGCTTCTTCACCTGCTACGGTGTGCTGCGTCCATGATTCGTGCAGGTGAAGCAATCATCTGGCATGTCCAACATCCTCGTTGATACTGCGCAGTATTTGGATTATCCCTTAATTCAAGTTAGTGTTGATTGGGGGAGGGTCTTTCTATCGGTATACATCTTGCCTAACCTCTGTAAACTGGGCAATAGATCCTTGGTGTTATTCCACCGTGGGCGTGTAGCCAAACTTCTTTCTTCTTTCGACCCTCCCTTTTTGGATGAATCTTCTTATTTCACTGTTCCAAGCAGTGCCAGACCTCTTTCGAATCATTCCCACCACTTGATGGCCTGTGGTTGCTTTGAAGCTTGGATGAGGAATGATACTCCTTTGTCTTTGGCCTTGTTCACGGCACAACTTCTTCGGCGTGAATCATGCCTCCGCTCATCCATGCATTTTATTCAAGCTTCCCACTCGTTGCTAGCCATTTGGAACTTGAAGGGGCTATCCTCGTTCAAACCTTGAAAATATGTCAAACGATAACTCTGTCTGGCAGGTATGGGATTTGGAGAGTTTCATTGCTGAAGCGCTTGAATAGCTTCGCAAACCCTTTCATTGGGGCGCTGCTGACTTATCCTTACCCAGTGCAACAACTCTTCCTTTCTTGGCGTTGTGCCATGAAATGGTGAGTGAAACGTACTGCTAACTCATGAAGTTATTATATGAACCGGTTGAAGTTGACTGAACATCTTTGTGCTAAGCCTCAGGTGACGCGGGAAGTACTTACACCAACGTAGCATCATCAGCTTTGTGGTACATGAGATGCTTTGTACATGGCTAATGATATCGGGTCAGTCGTTCCATCATATGCATACCACCGAGGAAACTTGATTTCTGAGATTGCGTGGGCCATGAGGATAGATGGAGAAAAGGGTTTCTTAGCCGTGAGGGAAAGCGCTTGTCATTCCCTAGTATCCAGCGACGTTGGCCCATGACCCTATCCAGGTGAGCACTGCTTTGGTGATACCCCCACGTTGGTGGGGATCTAACCTCTGGCTCTGGCGACGTGAGGGCAGGAGTGGTCTGGCCCCGTGTGCTATGAGCTGGACCATGTGTTCTGAAAGAACAGGGAAGGGTCCCGTACACCTGGCGTAGAACCCGTCGCAAGAATGCGCCTCATCATATCCGAGCGTTGCTTAAGCCTCTCAGTTCTCTTCTTATCCAAGGACCAGCCTGCATCCTGGTTTTTCTCCCTTTTATCTCAATGATTTGCCGGCATCCATGAGAGGAAGCTTCGCGGTCTTGCTTTCTCTTCTCGTGAGATCTCTGACGTCTCTTTGGCTCTTCATGAGAAGAAGACGTCATCTTCCATAGACTTCAAATCAACTAATACTGGGCCACCCTGGCAGAAGTTGAACTTAGTGATAGTTGTTGTTGGGTTGGGGGGGTGGGCCAGGCTTTTGGGAGTGTTACGGTATCTCCTGGCTGGGCCTTTCTCGCATCCCGGAAAATTCTTCGAGACATACTTACTTGAGCCTCGTGGAGTAAAATTTTTGATCTTGATCATCTTTTGGTGAGGGTATTAAGCCGGAGTGTGTCTCTAAGAAGCTTGAGTCTGGCTGGAGCTTACTGCCGCTACTTTAGACTGCCAGCAAGCAAGGCTCTCAAGCGCGCAAATTCTGCCGCTTGGAGGGCGTCAAGAACTAGCTTTTTCACTCTCTGTTCAGAGAACCGTTCCTCAAATTTCGTCCACCCCCTGCGGATTTCTTTCTAGTACGTGAGGGAACATACCTACATCCAATGTCTTGGAGTGACAATATGGTTGTCCTCTAAGCCCGACCTGGAAACGTGAACCTGCAGGTGAGTTCTTCCGTTCGGTTCTACTCCCTGTCCTCGGAAGACTGGAGGTGTGGTCATCCTTGTCGTGTTTGGTCATCTCTGAAGCCATTCTGATTGCCTCCCACAAACGGCGCCAAATGTTTGTAGCAAGTAAAACGTGGCCTGGCTACATATTTCCCTAGGCTTCTGGGTTGAAGAAGGGTGAAGGCTTCCCTCAATGCTAACCTCGGGAGAGCTGACCTTCCTTGGATACAAATGTATAACGCTTAACGCTTGTTTCCTCCTGCAGGTTAAGCGCGTGTCCTGGCAAAAGTGCGTCCTGGCCTAGACGAGGTCCTAGGCAGTCCTTGCTCCTAGCACTTCTAGTAGCCTGGCACCTATGCACAAATGGAGAACATCCCTTTCGGATTATCTCCCCTCCGATGCCTTAAGTAAGTACGGATTAAGGGAATGTAAATGTGCTAAGCAAAGAATAAATGACCAACAGCTCTCAATTTGAGTTGGTTGGTGAAAGATTGTACTTTGTGTGTGATTGAATAGCTTTTTCACAATGTATTATATAGCATTTTACATTACCTTGGACTTAGATGTGGTGACACTTGTACCATTCCACACCGTTGATTATCATTCACTACCTGTTTGTGTACCGGATATCTGATTCTCGATCTGTTATTTTACATCGGGGCGCTTGCCACATAGCTAGGATCGTTCTAGACCTATGTGAGGTGACAGTGGCCAGTAAGATTTTACATGAAAACATTTCATTTGCCCTCAATTAATCCCCCCTAGCCATTTGGCTTGCGAGGGTGTTTGACCTAGTAGCTGTCGAACTGGACTGCTTTGTCATCTAAGCGAGGCTTTACTGTATAGTCCGATTTGAATTAGTCTCCTACTCTTCTAAAAGAAGTTAGGTTACGTAAATCCAATTATGCCTTTGCAGTGTGGGTAGTTAACGTATGCTTTTCTTTTTCTTTTTTTTTTTTTTTTCTTTTGGATATATATATATATATATATATATATATATACAAATTTTCCATGCAAAGTACTTACGTAGCCCAAATTCCCCATGCAAGCTTCTCGATCGAACTTCATGCGATGGACATCAGTAGCTTACACCTTTGCTTCAACTTCGCGAGCCTCACATTCCTACTATTTCTCGTACTTTGCGGTAACTTGCGAGGGGAACAACCACTATACAGGTACTTGAAACTAGGAGAAGTATGATGACCAAGCACAATTTCACCTTTCGTAGCTTCACAATATGCGATTGAATGTCGTGAAAACAATCACTGATGACGTCGCACATATTGTCTCCGCTTGGATGATAGCCTGGCGATGAAAGGCAGATAAGTGAGGCCTAAACGCCTACCCCTAAGTGAGGTCATTCGTCTGGCTTTTCAGTGTGACATAACTGGAGCTCGAGTAGTAGTGATTTCCTCAATACTAGCTCGCACCATTCATCTTCCGCACCATTGCCTTCGCTCCTTGTGAAGGATGAGACTTGAGTGCGATTGAGACTCCTTGAAATTTAGGAAACAGTGAGTCTCGTCGTCGCCGTCAGTGCTCTGTGCATTGCGAGGAGAGATTGGAGTCGGCGAGCCAAACCTGTTAAATTTACAAAAACGGTATCACCTCGCGTCGCCTTGGTGTTTCGGCACTTGCGATGGGATGGCCTATGCGAGGTAGCTCGAGCGACTCCGTCTATTTCTATGAGGTGCGATTCCATTTATGACCGTTGTTGACAGAACGGGTGAGCTCGAGACGTCGCAACTTTGTGTTCACTCTTGCGAGGGAGGGTTTAGGTGGAGCTCAAGCCTTCAAATTACAAAACGTGTGAGCCCTAGCCGTCCGCCGCTTTGCTGTCGCACGTTGCTGAGGAACTGCTCCATGCGAAGGGTAGGTATCGAGCGACTCCGTTGATTGCTAGTGGGTGCGACTCCATTTGACCGTTTTTACAAAACGGTGAGCTCGCAACGTTCGCACCTTTGGGTTCACTCTTGCGTAGGAGGTTGAAGTGGCGAGCTCAAAGCTTCAATTTAAAAACGGTGAGCTCGCCGCGCCGATGCTTGGCTCGCACTTGCGCGGGAGGTGAAGTTTGCGAGATCCGAGTTTAGAATGGCGATGCGAGGAGAATGGACTTTGGGTGCTCTGTCGTTGAAATAAGGCATGAGTCACCGTGTGTTGCTGCGGCGACGAATCAAGGCGCTGAACTTTTCCGAAGCTTCACCACCCTTAACAACGGTTTCTGCAATGCGATCAAGTTCGTGACCTTTGCGAGTACCTTACTAATTCCTGTATCTTCGACTTAAGGAGTCCTTGCCTTAGTGGCTAGGTCCTTGTTCGCTATATAGAAATTCGGAGACAGGATAGGTAATACTAACAAATGTTTTTGCATGATAGTCTTTGGCCATGTGCTTTAATGCTTATGTGTGCATGTACCTTTTATATTAATGCATGACGTAGCAGCAAACATAATATAAGTAGTATGAATGTTCCAGTCAGTATCCTAACTTATTTAATTTGACATTGACTATATGGCATATTTGTATGGTGGGACCTCTTACTATCTTTTGCAAGGATAATGACTTGATTGTCGTTAATTCCACTCATGGCCCAGTTGTATTTTTTCTGTTGCTTATTACCAATAATGCCACTGGTGGTAAGCAAGTGACGTTTGCCCTTTTAAAAGCCCCACTATTTTTTCCATAGCACCTTCCCTGAGGTTTATTCAAATTTGTGCTCTCTAAGTGGGTTTGTATACACAAATTTGATGATGTTGACACTCACATATCTTCTCTCTTATATGCGAGGTGAGTTAGATATAATAGCTGCAGCACAATAGTGATGCTCGATTGTGGCAATTTTTGCAAAGCTTAGATTTTTCGAGCGCTTAGCACTTTCCAAGTGCTTAGCACTTTTGAGGATGTGTTGCACCAAATGATCATTTTTACAAACGTGAGCATCGCTCGTCGCATCTTTCCGGAGGGCTAGCACTTTCGAGTTATTCGCGTTGCTTAAAGACTTTCCGGTGCTATCCAAATGCGTTGGAAGATACAAACGGTGACTGGTCACTTGCAGATACTCCCTACGTCTTTGTGGTGCGATTCAAGACTTTAAGACAAATCTCCAAGTTTTTAGATTTCAGAATGACGTTGACTTGAGCGCATAGTGTGGGTCAAGTCAATCAATCAATACTGTTGCCCTTAAATT
This sequence comes from Bassia scoparia, assembly GCA_008642245.1. Classification (NCBI taxonomy): domain Eukaryota; kingdom Viridiplantae; phylum Streptophyta; class Magnoliopsida; order Caryophyllales; family Amaranthaceae; genus Bassia; species Bassia scoparia. The sequence continues at coordinate 5,435 of SNQN01006237.1, read as the reverse complement.
GGGGATGGTCGATAGTGTTCGTCGCATTCTGAGGTGTATTTTGCCCTTCGCGAGTTTTATGGACGTTTTCCTTTAGCAATTCTATAGCGGTCGCTTGCCTTGCAATCAGGGACGCTTGCCTTCTCCGGTTATTCCAGGTCACTGCCCTTCCTCTTCCATGGTCATTGCCCTTTGCACATCGTAGTTAAGTGTCGCTCTAGGATGTGCTAAGGCAACACTTCAATGCGATGAATTAATTCAAATTTGTATGGGACGCTTCGCCTCTTTGCACAATCAGTTAGTTAAGGTGCTCTTAGGATGTGCTTAGGCAACATTAAGGACTTGAATTTAATCAGAATTTTATGGGACGAGTTGCCATGCTAGCATGGTCTAAGAGGGTCGTGCCTTCACCATGAGCTAGTAGTTAGTGCGAGCGGTTTTTCGTTCCACTGCAGTTATCCAGGGTCCTTGCCCTTCCGATTTATCCAGGGTCACTGCCTTACGTTAGTTTTGTGGACGCTGCCCTTATGCATGTCTTAGAGGGTCATATTGCCCTTCGGATGCACTATAGTTAGGAGAGGGTTTTTCGTTTCAACTCCCATATAATCCGAGGTAACTTGCCCTGTCAGCGCATTTATCCAGGCGTCACTTTGCCCTTACGTTAGTTTGCTGGGACTGCTTTAGCCTTGCCACCAGTCAGTAGTTGAAGGTCCTTAGGTGTGCTAAGGCAATTATTAATGCGAATCGCTTTGAGTCTAAGTAAAGCTCTAGCACTCGCTTATGAAGACTTTACCTAACCTGGAGGGAATTGCCCCCATTTATGTAAATATTTGAAGTTTCAAGTATTGATAGGCTTTCCATTCAAGTCTTAGCCACTATCCAAATCATACAGCTCAACATCTCTAGGCTATCCATAGAGATTACATTAGCCCTTTGCGGCTTTCTCTTCCTTAGCCCCCAGCGATTAGCTGGATAGGTGTTTAGATAGCCTTCAAGCATATCGCTGACGCATGAATCGGAATGTTGGTCATTTGGGGCCACCATCGTTTGATGGAGACTGTCGTCGAAACCTTTTCAATCAATGGCTTCTTCACCTTTCGCCGCGGGTGCTAGGCGATCCATGATTCGTTTGCATAGGTGAAGCAATCCATCCGTGCATGTCCACAATCCTCGAGTGATACTCGCGAAGTATTTGGACGATAATCCCTAATTTCACTTCGTGTTGATTGGGGGAGGTACATTCTATCGGTATATCTTTGCGTAACCTCCTCTGGTAAGACTGTAATAGATCCTTGGTCGTATTCCACCGTTGGTGTGCCAAACTTTTCTTCTTTCGAACCTTCCCCTTTTTGGATAATCTTCTATATACTGTCAAGTGCCAGACTCTTTCGATCATTCCAACCACTTTGATGGCCTTGGTTGCTTTGAAGCTTGGATGAAGGAGATACTCCTTTGTCTTTTTGGCCTTTTCACGGCACATACTGCTTCGGCGTGAATCCATGCTCGCTTCATTCCACATTTCATTCAAGGCTCCCACTCGTTCCTAGCCAATTTGGAAACTTGAAGGGGCTATCCTGTCCAACACCTCTGAAAAAATTGTCAAAGATAACTCTTGTCCTGGCGTCCTGGGATTGGAGAGTTTTCATTGCTGAAGCGCTGACATAGCTTGCAAACTTTCATTGGGTGCGCTGCTGGATCTTCCAGAATGCAAGCTACTCTCCTTTCTTGGCGTTGTGCCATGAAATGGTGAGTGAAAAGTACTGCTACTCATTGAAGTTATGTATAGAACCGGTTGGAAGTTGACTGAACATCTTGTGCTAAAGCCCTTCAGAGTGACCGGGAAGTACTTACACGCAAGTAGAATCATCAGCTGTGTGGTTACATAGAATGCTGTAAATGCTAGTGATCATCGGGGTCAGTCGTCCATCATATGCATCCCCGAGGGAAACTTGATTTCTGGATTGCGTGGCATGATGAGGAATAGATGGAGATAAAGGTTCTGCCAGTGAGGGAAAGCGCTTGCATTCGCCACTAGTCACTCCATGGAAGTTTCCCAGACCCCTATCAGGTGAGCACTGCTTTGGTGAACCCCCACTTGGTGGATCTAACCCTGGCTCCTGGCGACGTGAAGCAGGAGTGGTCTGGCCCGAATTGCTATGAGCTGGACCATGTGTCTAAGAACGATGGAAGGGTCGTACACATGGCGGTAGAACCAGTCCAAGAATGCGCCTCATCATACGACGGCTTGCTTAAGCCTCTCAGGTTCTCTTCTTATTCCAGGATCAGCTGGCATCCTGGTTTTTTCTCCCTTTTGATCCAATGACTCTTAGCCGGCATCCATCGGAGGATAGCGTTCGGTCTTGCTTCCTCTTCTCGATGAGATCTCTACGTCCTCTGGCTCTTCATGAGAAAGACGTCATCTTCCATAAGACTCATCAAACCTATATGCCACCCCTGGCAGAAAGTTTGGCATATAGTGATATTGTTTGTGGCTGTTGGCAGGCTTGGGAGTGTTACGGTATCTCCTGGCCTGGCCCTTTTTCTAGCTCCATGGAACAACTTCTGTCGAGACGTACTTAATTGAGCTCGTGGAGTAAAAATTTTGATCTTGACATTTTTGGTGAGGGGCACCGGGGAGTGTGATACTCTAGAGCTTGAGTTATGCAGGAGCTTCACTGCCTGCACTCTTTAGACTTGCCAGCACAAGGCTCCAGCGCGCATTCTCGCTTGGAGGGCCGCAAGACTAAGTCTTTCAACTCTCTGTGTTCAGAGAACCGTTCCAAATTTCGTCCACGCCCTTGGTGTCTTTCTAAGTAGTCGTGGGAGACATACCTACTATCAAGTATGGAGTTGACAAGTCGGTGTTGTCCTCATAGCCGACCTGGAAAGTTGGAACCGCAGTGAGATTTTCTCCGTTCGGCGTTACCTCTTCTCGGAAGATGGAGGTTGGTCATCCTCGTCGTGTTTGTAGCTCCTGAAGCCATTTCTGATTGCCTCCCCAAAAAGGCGCAGTGTTGTAGCAAGTAAAACGTGGCCTGGCTACAATTTTCCTAGCGTCTGGGTTGAGAGAGGTGAAGGCTTCCCGTCATATGGTACTCGGGAGAGCTGACCTTCCTTGGAAAATGTATGAACCTTAACGCGTGCTTTCCTCCTGGCAAAGTTTAAGGCGGTCTGGCAAAGTGCGTCCTGGCGCCTAGACGATGTCGGCAGTCCTTGCTCCAGCACTTCCTAGTAGCCGGCACCGCACAAAGGAAATAATCCTTTCGATATCCCCCTCCGATGCTTAAGTAAGTACGGGATTTAAAGGGATGTAAATGTGCTAAGCCAGAATAAAAGTGACCACGAGCTCTCACTTTGATGAGTTGGTTGGGAGAAGGTTGTGTGTTGAATAGCTTTTTCAGGTATTATAGGCATTTACATTAACCCTTGGAAGCTTAGATGTTACACTTGTCACCAATCCACACCGTTGATTATCCATTACACCGGCTTTGGTGTATCGGATATCCTGATCCTCGATCTGTTTTAATTTTAACATCGGGGCGCGCCGACCTAGCTTAGTGATCGTCTGACCCTATAGTAGTGGATCACAGTGCCAGAGCAATTTTACATGACACATCACTCCACCACGAGGTCAACGTTATCCTTGATCAATTAATTATGTTAATATGTGTAAGGGTATGAGGGGCCAAGTCCATATTAGTTACAAATAAATAATGTTAAATTTGTTTCCCATAAATAAATTTGAAAAAAAAAAAAAAATAGTATAATTTGTTGTATGTTTTTACCATATTACCATACAAAGCAAGTGATCAAATTCAACGTACATCCTCAATTATAATCATTCAGATTATAAATTATTCCTTCTGACAGTGTATAACAATATTATTTCCATTTGTAATTTCTTACATGATTAATTATCTTTCAATAATGTTCAAATAATTAAATTTAATATTCACAGATCATATATACTACATATGTTTACATTCAAAATGCTCAAGGAATAATAAATTTAAATCGATATCAATTGATAGTCAAATTAATGTGTATAAATTTAAGAGTCAATCAAAATTGAACTAGATTAAGATCATTATATTGAGACAGGGAAACTATCTATAATGATTAAAATTTCATATCAACAAATTATTGATGCTATTAAATTAATGTAATTTACACACGTGTCAGTAATAATCACATATTTTTGTTTGGGCAAACCCTAGTTTAGGCTAGTGTATGTAATGCTCGTATGTTAGAATTTGTTTAGTCTTATGGGCAAAATAGTTAAACACCAATAATAATAGTAGATTAGTCCCTACGATGGTTGTGATAAAAGCAGGTGAATGGGATCCCAAGGCGAATCGGTACGGTGAGAATGACTGAAAAGAGTGATTAGATATTTATGGGATTCATTTATGATAAATTAAATAATTTAATCATTTTGAGTGGTTTAATTAGCTGGAAATAAATAACCTAAAAGTGGACGCAAAAGAAATCTGATTGAAGTGTAAGGAAACACTTTGCAAAATGCCATGCACTATAATCCCATGCAATATCCTATATGCATAAATAACATAGAGTAGTATTTTTGCGGAAAGAGACGTTTGTTTTTGTGTTGGTGTGTTTGTTTTGGTTGGTTCGTACAATCTTGAATCAATACATTTAGAGAAAAACCTAAATCTCAGCCAAAATTAATGAGGGGTGTGACCGTGTGAGAGTATTATGAGTGTTCAAATTTTGCTAATAGGGAAATCAATTGTACGTTATCTTTCTCGCTTTTCTGTAGAAAGGTTTAAACTGATGATGAAAGTATCATTAAACGTGTATTCTTTAGGATATTTTGTTATTAATCACCTTTCAATTAGGGGTTTCAAATAACCACCACAATTAATTATTTTACAAACTCACTTACAATAACCTTCATTAAATACGACACACGTAAGTTTTTCGTGAGTGTTATTGATTTGGGCCCAAAAATTTAGAGTGTTATAAACCACCACCATCTTCAATTGCCAAATAGGGTGAGCAAGACGGGTATCAGTCATTTTGGCCGGAGCCTGGAACCGAAACCGACGTTCCTTGTAATTGGAACCAGTATCGAACCGGTCGTCGGTTCCAGATTTTTGGAACGGTTACCCGGTTACTTTTTATTTTTTTAAAAAGAAATTTAAATCTAATATTTTCTTACCCAAATCTGATAATTGCATTGATATAATTAACAATATGCTAGCATATAAAATGCATCAGAATATTTTCCTACTGTTAGGCTAATGGTATTCCCCTGTCATAACGTAGTTAACATCTAAAGTTATAGTTTCGTCAACAATAAGCAAGCATGTGGTAACCGGTACCCGTTACCCAGGAATCGGGACCCACCGGGCACGTTTTTCAAAAGTTCCAATATCGAACCGGTCACCAGGTTTTCTCACTTTGAAATCGGAACCGGTACGATCCAACCGGTC
>SNQN01006236.1:26443-39854 GCA_008642245.1 Bassia scoparia | reverse complement strand
ATAATTCATAGCCTGAGTAAGGGGGTCACCTCGTCATCCTCTTGGAAGAAGAAGGAACAAGCATTCATTCATTACCCACTACACTCATTCCACATGCACTATGCTTTCCAAGAAGAGCAATCAGAAACGCAAGCCGTTGAAATAACTACTCCAAGACAAGGTCAAGTCACCATAACGAAGGAACCAATGTTCGAGATTCTGAACTTGAGACAAAGTCTGAGTCTAGGGGCGTAGAGAGCTAGGGTAGCTAGTCCTAGGCAGTTGGTCCCCTGAGTCTGTCAAGGAGCCTAGTATCCCTCTTTCCCCTTGTCAATCAAGTCTCTTCGAACAAACTTAATTTGTACTCTCTTCAGAGTTTTAATAACTGCTCCTTTGCTTACCTCTCTTTCCTCTCTATGATTGTCTTTAATTCAAAACCGCAACAACAAACAACCAATGATTATAAAGGCAATGGAGAGTCATCGAAAAGAAAACTCCATCACGAGTCTTACATAAAAAGGTAAATTCCGACAAGACAGCGCAGGAGATACAGATGGTTCTAACACTAGGTGGCAAAGCAAGGGACTGAACGGGTACTACACACTGAAGAGTTCCGAGAGTTTTCTTGGTTCTATGAAGACATTTGCTTACGGTTGATCTTCGCAGACATCGCGACATAGCAAAAATTCCGCTCATTAGAGGGCTAGCCGTTAGTGAAAACAAGTCTCCCCAGCATGGAACGCCGGATGTTGCCCTAACATTCGGCAGAATAGTCACAACACACATTGCACGGTTCTTAAGGTCGTATAGTATACCCTCATATGCGATAGCAAATGTGTTCCATACTAAGAAAGACGGACGAGTTTGAATGTCTGTAGATTTCGTGACATAAACCAGAGCAAGTCCGAAGGACGACTTCCCTTTTACCACACATAGAGTTCTCGTAGACAACACATAGATCATGCCTGCTCTCATTCATGATGGTATGCTGGCAAGCAAGTTAAATAGGCGAAGAAGACCATGAAAAGAGCGCCAACCGTCGATCACTCTGTGGGCTTATACTACTAGCACTTGATGACTTTGGTCTCAAAATGCAAGCGCCACATACCAACGATTGCCCCACTGCTCTGCTTCATGACCATGAGTATACAAAAAAGTAGAGTCTATGTCGGACGATATGATCGACAAGTCAAAGGATTAACGAAGCGACATACCCTTGCACTAAGGAAGTTCCTTCTAGAGACTTCCGAGAATTCACAGCGGTCTAACAAAAAAAATTGTGCAATTCGGAGTCACTTCAGCAAGCTCTCAGGTTTTATCATGAGCTCTCGAGCATCGAGATTGATCCAACAAAGATCAAAGAAATCATGTACTTAGGCCACCAACAAAATGAAAGAGATCGAGTGTTCTTTTAGTCGATCCAGACACAACAAGTTCATATTCAAGCTCACGATGTCTGTGAACCCAAGCTTCAAGAAACTGAGTCGAAAAGTACACCCAAGAAATGGGATATAGTTGCCAACAAACTTTCGCAGGATCAAGGAGTACCTCACCAATCCTCTTGTGTTAATCCTGCTCACCCTGACAGCAGTTACGACTCTATCTTACAGCAACAAGCACCGCCGCCGGAAGCAATTGCTCGCCTCAAGAAATCCAGAAGGAAAATGCTATCACTACCTCTAGGCAAGTAGTTCCTTCCATACGAGAAGATACTCTGCCCTAGAGAAACTATGCTGGCTATAGTGTGGCCATTCGCCAAAGCTTTCTAACAGATCTATCCTTACTTGTGGACTGGGTACCAACAAAGATCGGATTGCTAATCTTATCTATTTACTATTTAATATTCCATCTAATTTGCCATCGTACTGATCTGAACACGAGTTTTTCCTCTTGTTGGAATTTACGCTTACTTATGTGATACAAACACAAAAGTAATAATAGTTACCCGACCAAATTGACGTGTTACACTCCTCCTATATAATTTAATGAGAAGTAATCGATGAATTATGACTAAACTACATTCCCAGGGTCTGCCTTGCGGGTGTATACACCACACTTTTGGATTCCTGAAAAAAAAAAAGACAGCCCAGTGGGCGTATTTGCGCAACTCCCATCAAGTTTTATTTTCTGATATACACACTCCCCAAAATAATGAAGGATGACTAGAATCGGTCACTTTTCGATCCAATTTCCGGGAAGATGCCCCGAAGTGTCAAGTGGTTCACTTACAAACGTCTATAAGATGAGTTAGCCCCCAAGATAAGATACGACTAGTACTTAATGCACTATTTAATAGTTGTCTACTCGTTTTGAGTTACAATTCATAACTATTAGTTCGATATTAAGAGTAATGCGAGTGAAGAGGTTCTCTATTTGGTAGCTATGAGTGCCTATCTAAGTAGGATATTGTGTGAGATCAACGCAGATAGGTATATGGATAATTTTTATGGATCGACATCAGGAGCTCTCTCATATAAGTCGCCCTCACTAGTTCGCCCTCTCATCGGTTTCAGAGTTCCCAAGCCCCAACTGCTTAATTGTAATCGCATTATTTATTAACGTGCTTGTGGGCGTATGAGACCTCTGATGTACTGAGTAATTTAATGGTCCTGTTTATGTATACTCCCCGCACAATATCATTACTCAACCATTCTTTTCATAGATTGCGCCCGTCCTATAATTCATTACCAAACAGAGTCTCAAAAGATACAAAACATACTAACATCAAGATTTCAATGAAAACAACGGATACTATAAAATACAAGAATGGTATCAAATCATGTTTATGTCCCATTCTTCTCTATATCGCCGCGTGAAGGTAAAAATAATTTCTTTCTGTCGGACCTCCGTTCTTGGCCAAGAAATGAGGCAAGCCTGAGACAGTCTATGAGACAGCAGAGGAGGAGAAACTCGGTACTCAGCTGAATATATGGAAAAATATCTGAAAAGGGAAACTCAACAACCATTAGCAAAAGCGAGCTAGCGATGAGGTGCGTATTCCTATTTGGCGGAGTAGTTTATAACCTCTTGTGCAACCGTACTCGTGAAGGAAATTGATCTTAGTCTTACAATGTAAATAGTACCTAATGAACTGTCTGAGCAGGTATATTACATATGTCCCTTTTCCAGCCTCGTATGCCTATAAATACGACCCTCGGCCACATTTTCTAGCAACCTTTCACACGTTACGAAGCTCCTTATACGTGCTTGTTCATCCTTCCACTCCACCCATACTCTATTTTCACCACAAATACATACCAAAAAACGAGTTCTTGCGTTCTTTTTAAATCATATTGATGAGCGAAATCAAGTATAACTCTGAGGTACTCCCCAAAACCTTCATTTTCATTCTTTAACGTTATTAGTAATTGTTCGATTTCTAATTCAATTAATTAAAATTAGAAACCCGCTTTTAAATTTTTCATGTAAATACGTAGACTATAACCACTTGTTCGTTGTGTCATCTTAAATTTTATCTTGTTTGTTAATCTTGTTATTATCATTATTAATGATGTGATTTAAAAGAAATTCCTCAATAATCAAGAAACATTTGAAACGTGTTGATAGTTGTTGAACCAATAAAATAACTTTTCAAATCTGGAAAAGACCGAAGATCTTAAACCAGCCAATTGAACCAAGCCCCTAAAATGAGAAACCACCTAGTAGCTAACTCAATGGTGAATTTGGAACCAAACCACAAAACTCACAAGTTTTTCTCTGAATAACAAAGTAAGAATTTTTAACAACAAATAATGCTGATTTTATTGAAAGTCGAACCTATTTTATAATACAAGCTAGTATCTAAAACTAATTAAGATATATGAAAAGATAGGAATCTTATTCAAAAATATGCCTAACTAACATTATCCCTAAATATCTAAATCTAAATTACATGAAATATCCTAATAATCTAAAACTAAAACACGGAATCCTAACCGAACTAATAACACACACGGAAATAAAACACGAAATAGGTAAGACAGGAAATCTGGAAAACCTAGATATTATTCCTAATATCCTAAACTAATTATTAAATATCCTAAAACTCAAATATCTAACCAACTAATCTAATCTACAATTATTCGCCTAACTAAATAGTTTACAATGAACAAAAATATTGCAGCAGTCAAAATCCTGAGTCTCTATTTAGTTTTCTCCCATGAATGATATTCCCAATGCGACCGAGAATTGAACCGCCATGTTCGGCAGATCATCGTATAACACATCGAGTAGTGTGGAAAGCTAGAACTGCTATCCCCTTGAACTATGGTATCAGTTGAATATATTTCCATCTAGCGCGGTAATGAATCAATAGGATAATTTTCACAGAAAACTAGAAGACCGTACTTTTATTATTAGTTGACAATAATCCTTCTTCCATCGATCTCTTCTCCGCTCTCTATATGAAAGACGAAATGTATTTCGCCCGATCAAGGTTATGTGTCTGGTAATAGCATTTTAATTGGGGGGAAAGATTCAGAATGCCTTCTAGCCCACCGTTGAACATGGTGGTACGCTATCACAACCCTACTCCTATACCATATAGTACTGATAGATAGGTAAGGAGTCCCAATCTTGTAAGCAACTTCTCCCCCAAAACAAGAATTCTGTAACTTCTACAAGAAAGATCAGGTTTCCCCGGTAACTCCCGAAGTGCTCGCATAGTCTAAGGCTTTATTCAATCTGTTCTTCTACTCATTGTGACGCGTAAGAACCCTCCTGTGCCATCTGGAAATCCATGAAAAACCCACCGAATCCCGACCCACCTCAAGCCCCTCAGAACGAAACAAATGTTTTCCCGATGTTATGAGCTGCCCATTTATTGGCCCCTTACTGTCCAGTACTATCTGTTACTTGGATGGAATTCTGGAGTCCTTCTGCCTCCAATAAGGACCATCTCCTTTATACCCATGTGACAATGGTGGAATCGTTCTCCAGTTATAGAAAATTCCAACTCCTTTCAAGTTCAACATCTAATTCTTCCCTTCTCAACCATGACCGAAGATTCCGTTGTCGGGTATAAAGCTCCCCCTTTGGAAAATAGTGAACAAAGTTCTATGAAATTCTCGCACAAAATGAGTATTAAGAGCTAAAACTTGTACACGACACCCATCACCTACTCAACATAACAGAACTAGTGCAAGAATTTTAGAAGTTGACTAGATGACTCCTATTAGATAGTGCCCCCATAATACTGGGTTCGAGCACGAATTATCGGTAGCCGGAGGAGATCCGTTATTATCAAAATCCCAAGTATCGCTATATTGATGCAGTACCTGAAAAATGTTTATGCCCCAAACAGTCCTCTCTCTAAGATCCTATACCTTTTTGTCCGTTCCCACAAGAGATAGTATCTGATTGACGTAGCCAGCTCTCTGCCACACCGGGTGTAATAGTGTATGTTTGGTTCCCCTCTAGCAGAAACACTCAATTTATGTGTATTAGCGTTGACAAAGTGAGCTTACCTTCACAGGGAGAAAATAGTCTTAGATGGTCTTCCGAGCAGGCCTTTTATTTGGTACGGTTACGATATACATCCACGAACCGACCCTCATCCGCTCGCGAAAGCTATGAGAAGTGCTCCAGACAACCTAAGGAAGATAGACTTTTAAAAGCACCTTCGTGATACAATTAAAGAAAATCCGACACTTATAACATTACTATACCGAGATGGTCTCAAATAATTGTCAACTGTCTTCCTATATACGAACGAACTACTGCCCTGTTTATGATGAATTCCAGTAACGCGTAAACGAAATTACTAGTATTTGATGCCTACATAATAATGTCATCAACTCCTGTTGTGGGTCGTATACCCAGAAACACAATGCCCCTACTGCCTACAGCCATCTTCGAGAAAGAATCCACCGACTCAGACGTATAAGGGATTTTAAGGAATTACGTCGATCCCCTTATAACCATTCCTTGACCGAGTTCAGTGTTGGTTAACTAAGATGGCTCTGATGGAAGGTCCCCCGGTTTTGCACAATATGGAAATATACCCATACTCACAAACTTATATGCCAAAAATCTTGACGTTTATTTTTGTATAAATGATGGCTGAGAAAGCAGTGCACAGTTGAGAGTGACATAGTATACAAATACCACACCGCTAAGTCATCGGACGCAATTATCTTCTTGATGAAACCATAAGTTCTAGGAGAGCTACAATTGTACTCCAGAAATGTCGGCGACCCCAGCGGAAAACGACAATCAATTGAAGCAATATCCATACTCCTCACGACCAGCTCTATCACAACGTCTAGTGGTGCAGGCTAGCATCCAATTTCAGATTAGTACCTTAATCTGAGCAAAGAGTGATATATCATCAACTCAAGAATGATAGTTCTGTTAAGCCCTTTCAAACACCCTTAGTTGACAACTCTTGCGAACTAAGTATCACAAACCTTTAATGCGCACATTCTCACCCTTATTTCCCTAACGAACTCATATGAGCTACAAATACCGAGGTACAATTATCTCCTATACAACCTTGAATTTGTAAGTGTTGACACAGCTCATTTATGTGTATGTTACCGGAATCATAAGAAAAAACCAATCACTGAATAATAAATAAGTGAAACCTAACAGAAAAAGTGTCTGAGTTTGGCACAACGAAAATAAAATAGAAAAATAAGAGTAGATATTATCCGAATAATAATGAGAATAAGTTCATTTGATTCGATGAGGTTTAATCAGTGCTTATCACTCAAACACTTGACTGAGTCTCCACCATAGCCAGTAAATTAATTCGCCTTCTTGGGAGAAGTAGTGCGATCGGCCACAGCATATCAGATTATTGCCGAACTCCTTGTTAAACTATGAGACATGAAATGGTGAAAAATTAGCCAAAAAAACTTACAAACACCATTGTTAGCCCAAAAAAAAAAAAAAAAAAAAAATAAAAATAAAAAAAAACTTACTCATACCGGACCATCGAGGGATATCTAATAAGTTTTACCTACTATTGGATTTGAACCGAATGACTTCTCGCCGTATGAAAGCAAACTCTAACCACTGGTAAGTAGGTCTTTATAATTTCAAAGAGGACTAAATATAAACATCGCCGTAGATTGGATTATAAAATCGAATATTGACTTGTCTATAACATAATTCAAATCATTATTTTCGCATGATACAGACCGAAGAGCGAGTTTGCATATCTTGACACAAGAAATTCATATCCCCTCATACAACTTGGCTAAATATTATGCCTTTAAGATTGTAACATTCTTCAGTCGAGTGACCGCTACTCATGTGATATTTGCAATACTTGTTTATGCTCCATTTAGGAGGCCTTTTTTCCAAAGGAGGATTAGGAGTAGGGCCTTTTGGTGTTATGAAACCAATCGCCTTAAGGTGCTCAAGGGCTTGGGCATAGGGCATGCCTAGCCTAGTGTATTTGGGCTTGTTRTAAATGGTAGGTGCCTTCACCATAGTTTTACTTTTAAGAGAATCATCGAACCTCTTCATTGCTTTGTTCATGTTAGAAGTGATGACCTCGCCATATTGTTTGTAGGCTTTGGTTCAGTGTCATTCTCGCCAATTGATCCTTGCAAATTTTTATCTGAAGAAGTCATTTCTCTTTCGGATAGAATCTGATATACATAGTGCTTAAGGATGCCACGGATCACTTCCTGAAGAATTTCGAGGACCTGGGTGATGGACTTCTCTGGCTGAGCGAATCGGGAAGCTATTGAGTTAAGGGTCTCACTCAAATCAGCAAAAGTTAAGTTCATTGGAGTGTCTTCACTATCCATTAGTGCAATGGTGTTGATTGACAGAGTGCTGCTTGAAAACTGTGGAACGAACCTTGTGTCTACGAGCTCAAACCTTTGGTACCTACCCTGTTTGCACATGGACCAAAAATTAACTTCCATGTCAAATCAACCTGTGATGCAATGCATGTCTTAAGGGTGATCATTCCCTTGCCTATTATTTTTTTGGTAAACAGGTAGAGGAATTTTATTGCTCAACAAACCACCACATACAGCTACTCCAAATGAGTAGGATTACAAGCTACAAAGCCAACTTCTATCAGATTTCCCAGTACTATGCAGTAAGGTTAATCTGTTTTTGGCAAAAAAAAAAACTTGATCTCACTACAGGTATGTATTACATTAGGTACACAGCTCTCCCAAAAGGCTTGGTTTTGAGCTTTCCAAATAAAATAGATTAATGCAGCAAAAGAAAGGTACCAAATAAACCCGTTTCCTAGTGCTAGAACCAGCAGCTCTCCTACTAAGCCAAGAGAATAAATGAGCACTTGACCTCYAATGAACCCTCATGTTTAGCCAAGGACATATATTCTTCCATACCATTTGACTAAACTAACAATGAATCAATAGATGGTCATRAGTTTCTGCATGATTCATACAAATGCAGCAGGTATCATATGGGCACACGTGATGCCTGTGCAATCTATCCTTGACCTGCAACCTACTCAAAGTAACTAACCACAAAACGAAGCTATGCTTGGGCACATTAATTATGTTCCAGACAACCTTGTCCMAATAGACTAGCTCACCCCTATCCTTTAAATCCTTCTTAATTGAGTAATGCACACCATTATCTGGTTTCCACAAATTCAAATAAAAGCCATTAAGCTTTAGTTTAGCCTGACAAATATATCTCCAAACCCAGCTTGAGGAGGTAGGGGCATGTATTTATCCCAATCCTTGTTCTTGACATRGAGTTAATGCACCTACCTGACCCATAAATCATCTTTCTTAGCTGCAATATTCCAGACAAGCTTCCCCACAGCTAGCAAATTCCATAAATTGAGGTCTCGAACACCAAGACCACCATATTTCTTCAAAGTTCAAACTTGTGTCCAGTTGACATAACCAATTCTATTAGCATGAGAATCGCCTTGCCAGAGATAATCTCGACAAATTTTATTCACCTTCTGAATAACCTGTTTAGGTAAGATAAGGAATTGAAGCCAATAAGTACAAATGCTCATTGGAACTGAGTTAACYAAGTTCAATCCTCCTGCAAAAGATAAATTCCTAGATTGCTAAGATCTTATACTAGCAACCATTTTGTCAAATAGTTAATTATAGTGAGAAGAGGACAATATCTTATGGTGAATAGGAGCTCCCAAGTACTTGAAAGGCCATTTCCCTACAGCAAAAACCAAATACTAGACAGATGTTAGCAACTTCCTTATCCAACATATTAGCACAATAGATCTCAGATTTCTTCTTATTAGCAAGTGAGACCCAAGAATCTCTTTCAAATAATTTCAATCCTTTGAGCATGAGAGACACACTAGTCATATCACTTTGCAAAAGATCATAAGATCATCTGCAAAGCACAAGAATATTCAACTTCAAACTTTTGTATCTAGGGTGAAACTGGAACCCTAATTTACCTCCAACGTAGTGAAAGATTCTTGTCAAGTATTCATTGCAAAGGACAAAAACAAAGGAGAGATGGGGTCTCCTTGTCGAAGTCCCTGCTAAGAATTAAAAAACCATGACAACTTCCATTTATCATCAAAGTGAAACTAGCAGAGGTAACACATGCCATAATCACCTCAAAAACTTATCAGAAACCTCAGGCTTTACAACAGAGTCTTCAGAAAGCTCCATTGGATAGTGTCATATGGTTTTTGGAGATCAAATTTGAAGGATCAGCCCTTAGCAGTATTCTTCCTTTTATAGTGTCTAAGAATGTCTTGACATACAAGAATATTGCTTATGATACTTCTTCCTGCCAGACAAATGCACCTTGACTTTTGGAGATTATATCAGGCAACACCAGCTTAAGTTTAGAACAGATAATTTTGAGATGGTTTTGTACAGTACTCACACAGCAAGCAATTGGTCGAAAGTCACTAACAGTAGTTGGGCACTTCACTTTAGGAACAAGGTAATGGAGGTACAGTTCATAACTTTCAACAATTTTCCAGTAGAGAGGCTTTACAAACATCACTACCATTATCTCCCATGTGTCTTTAAAAAATTTGCTTCCAATAACCATCTATACCTGGGCTTTTTGTCATTTGGAAACTCCACAAGGCATCTTTAATCTCATCATTAGAGAAATTCAAAGTTAACATCTGTCTACTCTGCTCAGAAAGAACATGCCCCTGCTAAATGATTTTGTCCTGCACTTGCACATTGGACTTAGGTGGCATGTTCATAACTTTGAAAAATGTTATACAAAAGCTCATTAACCTCAGTCTGATCCTACGCCCAAACACCAGCCCATTCTAAATGGTATAATTCATTAGAGTGAGTCCTCATTTTGAGGCTTCTATAGAAAAACTTGCTATTAGTATCCCCCTCCATCAACCAATCATGCTTAGCCTTCTTGTTTAAAAAATCATGTGATTTCGATAAGCACTTCTTTAACGCCTGTGTTGCTAGAAATTCCTGGTGACATAATCAGGGTTTCCGGCACTACTACAAAAATGGGCAAAATCACCATTTTGAAGAAATCAGTTAAGTCTATCACCGGGTTCTTACCTTAAGAAACTAGGTATTCCCAATAACCGATCTCTTAAATCCATCTAAGAGACCGGTGAAAAAAAAAAACATTCTTAAACGAAGGTAAGAGACCGGATTTTAAAAACCAGTCTACTATCCTAATTAATTTTCTTTTTTTTATTATTAACTTACATTTGTAAACTACTACAACGCCTCACCTACTTGTTTCTAACCATACACTACTACTTTACTTACCCCTCACCTACCATCTCTCTCTCTCTCATCACATTTCATTTCTGATCTCTCAATTTTTCATCCCTCTTTTTCCTTCTTTTCTTCCTTCTTTTCTTCATTTCACTAGCATTATAGTTCTATGCCTTGATTTCGATCAATACAAACACAACAATGCAAAGATTTTCGATCTTTATTTTGCTCAATCATGGTGGCGGAGTGAGACGGCGTATTGGTGGCTTCTTCTAGGTTAGATTCTCCTCTATTTTTTCCTTTTTATTTGGTTTTATATTATCTGTCTTACTTCTCAGTTTTGTTTTTTTTTGCTATTTTTTCATAAAAATTTTAATGTTGAGTTCTAGATCTGGGGTTTTGTTATGATTTTCACGATTTTGAGTTTCTGACTTTGAGTTTTCGATTTTGATTTTCAGATTTTTTATTTTTCGATTTTTGATTTTTTCGAATTTTGAGTTTATTCGTTTTTTCAATTGATTTGTGTTTTTCGATTCTCGTTTTTTGGGATATTTCAGTTGTTTTTTTAAGTGTTTTTCAATTTTTAAAAGGTAACTTGTTCGAATTTCGTATTGATTTTTGATTGAATTCGCTCGATGTATGTTTTATTGTTATTCGTTTTTTCATTTTCAATTTCTTGGTCTTTTCTAAAGTTTAGATCTAGTTTTTTCGAATTTGTTTTGTGTTTTATAGTTTTGAGTTTATTTTGGTTTTTTTCGATTTGTTTTTGGTTTTTAATACTATGTTTTATGTTTACATCGTTATTTTTGTTTTATTTTCAAATCTATTCTGTGTTTTATTTTAGATTCTGTTTTGGTTTTTGAGATTTTTTAATCTATTTTCGTTTTCGTTTTTTTTCGAATTGTTTTGTGGTTTTCAGTTTTGAATTTAATTTTTTTCGATTTTTTGTTTTAAAACTGTGTTGTGTTTTTTCGATTTTGTTTGTATTTTTTTCATTTGGTTAGAGTTTTCTGGTTTGGCTGAGTTTTCTGGTTTTAAAATCTATTTTGTTTGTTTTGTTCTGATTTTATTTTTGCATACGTATTACTCCGTACAATGTTTTGTTCGACTTGACAAAATTAAACATTGAGACATGTCCAACAATATTCAACCATATGAATTAAATTTTTAGGTTTTCCGCTAATTATAAATTTTTTATTTTGATATTATTTTTAGTGCATATAATAATACTTTGATGTTTGTTATATCATGTAAGTTATATTCTGGTGGTTCATGGTGATATTTGTATATCTGTGATTTTTTTATATATATTAATTTTAATTTTTTTTTTTATTTTTTTATTTTTTTGCAAGAAGAGCTTGAAGATTGATAAAAGTTGAAGATGGCAGCTTAAGCTATTTATATATAAGAATTGGTATGGAATATTAGATGTGTGCTTTATTAAATATTAGAAATAATTTTTCTGTTAAATCTTGAGTAAATTGTATAATGAAAGATATTTTATAGTATTATTCCTTTTTACAGTATATGAAGACGACAGTAGTACCTTGCCATAATACAAAAATTCGTAGTGCATTTAATTGGGAATATTCATATTCCCAATTAAATGTCTGTTATTTTTTTAAAATAAATACATCAAAGAGACCGGTTATTATAAAACACCGGTTTCTTAAAGGTATCAAAGAGACATGTTATCTTGTTAGAACTTGTCTCTTTAATGATGGTCAAAGAGACCGGTTTTATGTTAACACCGGTYTCTTTGATTGATTTAAGAGACCACAAAAAATAATCGGTCTCTTTACCTAAGAGCCCTCTCACCTAGAGACCGGTTGTTTTGCGGTCTCTTTGGCCTTTTTCAACCGGTCTCTTAGCCTTTTTTTGTAGTAGTGTGGGTMTAAATGCATAGCCTCTTGACATTCCTTCAATTTGAGTTTAGCCTGTGTTTCAACAGCTTGGACATCACCCATCTAATTATATATCTCCTTAAGTTGTTGCTTCAATTTCTTAAGCTTGCAAAAGATCTGAAGCATATGAGTACCTATGACCTGTTGGTTCCAAGTAGTAGTCACAATCTTTGTAAAAGCATCAATGGTGCTCCAATGATTGAAGTACCTAAATAGCTTCCTTCCAATCTTGTCTTGAAAACAACTAACCAGGGTAGGACTATGATCAAAGGTCATTGACAATCAAATACTCATCAATCCAATGGCCATTAGCCAGTACTCTATCCAACTTGGCCAATATTCTATCATCTCCATCTCGTTTATTGGTCCAAGTGTAGAGTCTCCCTATAAAACTGACATTAGTAAGAGCACAATGTTGAACACATTTCAAAAAAGGATCAATCTCACTAGGGTTAGCAGTTTTGTCTATCCTTTCCTCTAAAGCCAAAATAGTGTTGAAATCCCCCAGTACTAGCCAACCATAAGATAACCTATCAGCAAGGGCACATAAAGTATTCCACAAAGGGATTCTTTCAATCCTACCATCATGAGCATAGACCACAAAACAAGCAAAAGTTGGAAGTTGTTGACAAGGTTACACGGGCATATGAACTAATTGGACTGTACATAGCTTAATATCCACAGTAAAAAAAGGTCGGATCCCAAGAAATGACAATCCTACCTCTTCCATTCCATGGAAAGTWAGTAGTGATACACCACCCCGGGCACAAATTAAGGTAACAAGCACCAAGATTGTGGACTTTTACCTTTGTTTCAAGGAGGCACATTAGCTTAACATTGTGATAAGAAATGACTCTCTTCACTTTAGCTTGTTTATCCTTGCTATTG
>SNQN01006236.1:0-22003 GCA_008642245.1 Bassia scoparia | reverse complement strand
ATTGAGCCCCCTTACATTCCAACAAATGAATCTATCCATTGGGAATAGGGTTGCCAACCCCTCCCCATGTGTCACCATTGGTATTGCTTCCGTCAGCCCTGCTTGATGTGGGAACTGATGTGAGTGTGGTTGTTCTGGCACTGTGTCTAATGCAGTAAAAGTGTTCTGCACCAGTGTCTTTTTTGTAGATTAAAKCTTCCTTTGAGTAGATGCTTTAGGTGGAACCGTAACAAAACCATCTGCATCCACCACCGGGTCTGTAGAGGCAAAAACATGTGATGGTTGAGTGATCGTAGCTTGAGTTGTCTTAGGATGTCATATTTGCTTTGTCTTCCCCGAGCAATCCTCTTGAATGTGACCAAACTTCTTGCATTGTGTACATTGTATGGGTTTCCAAGCATATTCCATAGTTTGGTTCACATCCAAGCCCAGCTCATTCTCAAAAACTATCTCCCCTGGGAGTTCCTAATTCACTACCACCTCAACAAGGACCCAAGCAAAGTGTATCCTCTCCTTATTAGTTGTAGGTGCATCCAACTTCACAAGCTTCCCCACAGCTCCGACAATAGCAAAAAGGCTGTTTTGACTCCAGTATTTGAAATTTATATTAAGATACTTAACCCAAATAGGTACAGTTAATACCTCATCATCCTGAATAGCACAATTAGGGTCCCAATCTTTCACGATAAMTGGCTTAAAATCAAAGGAAAATGGCAATTTAGAGCATGGTCATGACCCCTCATGTCCGTAAAGCGCACAATCACTGATCCTTTACCAGCAGGAATAACTAATTCCACCCCCATTTTGCCCCAAATTCGACGAAGGAAGACCTCCATGACAGTGAAAGGTGGAGCGTTCCTAGGACAAAACATCGAACACTTGGTCTCCAAAATTCCAATTCAGCATGAACATCCACTAAAGAGATTTTAAGTTTAAGTTTTGGTTTGGCACTAACAATACCAGCAGGAATTCCAGTAGGACTTTGTAAGGCTTCGCCCCGCCTTAAGGGGCGTGACCTCAGCTTCCGTGTCATGGAATTGAGCCATGGAATCCGCATGTGAATGCGTTGGGGTGTGTTGTCGAGTCGAGGGGATCGCCACCGTGCCTATATAGGATATAGGTTATTCACGGACCCACAGGAAACATGGTGGACCAAAAACATAGTTGGCCCCACAAAGGTCCAGTCAACACAAATGGGTTCGGGACATGGTACGGATTGAATCAGTAACCCAATCCGCCCGCATGTAGCGGCCTCTACTCGGTCTCATTGTAGTTCCATAAATCATAACAATTGAATTCAAAGAGCCTATTGAATTGATCTTGAGAGCGCACTAACCTAATATTATTAGGTGGGTTGCTATTATGTACAAACAATGACTTCTACCATGGATAAGGCGATCACTTGATTGTTAGTCAATATTAATAAGGTGCCTATAAACCGGTCGTCCATGATTATCTGACTTTAATGTGACAAGCAATTAAATTCCGGTCTTGTTTAAGCAATATATACAAGTGTGATAGAATATGTACAAACAAAACATGAAAACAAAGGTTAGTAAGCATAATAATGTATATGTATATCCTTCTCACCTTGTCTCTGCAAATACACAAATCGTTAAAGTAAAAACTAAAAAGAGACGTCCTTTGATCGAATTGCTAATCAAGACAAAGAAACATGTTAGTATTGACAATAACGATATGCATAATGACAAATTGTGACAAGATGATGATAAACGAATTTGAAAACGTTAATGACAATCCTACATATTTACATGAGATGATTCAAGAGTTGGTTTCTACATTGTGTTAATTGAATTGAAACTCGCAATAATAATTAGTCAAATTAAAAGTGACAAAAGGAATTAAGAAGGAGTCAAAAAAGTGTTTTAGGTGAGTAATCTCAGAGTTATACCTTGATTTCGCTTGTTGAATCGAAACAGAATCGATGCTTAGAACTCAAGAACGAATGTAATGAGAGAGTGTATGAGAGCGTGAGAGAAGGAATACGCAAGTTAGGGACGGAGAGAATAGAATAGACGTGTTTGTTCGGAATGAGCAAGGCACGTATTTATAGGCGCGAGAGGCACGAGGAGGGGAAAAAACCCTGCGTATATACGCAGGAGGGCTGCGTATATACGCAGGGAGCTGCGTATATACGCAGTGTGCTGCATATATACGCAAGAGCTGCGTATATACGCAGGCCCCTGCGTATATACGCAAGCCTCTGCGTATATATTTTTTCCAAAAATCGAGGATATTTTGATTTCCCCCGATTTTATTTCGTGATTTGCCTTGATTCAACGCACCTAGACACCCTTGCTCTCCAAGCAAAGAGTTCTAGAGTGTTCTAGAAGGTTCCACGTATTTCCGGGGTATTTTTTGTGTATTTTGTATTTTTTTTGTATTTTCTGCGTATAAAAACTTATAAAAATCATAGAAAAATATAGAAAAATCAGAAAAATAATCTAAAAATACTGGTGAGCTCAGAAAAATGTGAAGAATGTGATGAAAAGTGGAAATTATGGAGATCACCAATATAAATTATTTTAAAAAATCCTAAAAATAGAAAATAATTAAGAAAATATTTTTGCCCCCTTTATTTGTCCTTTGCTCAATAGTTCCGAGTATGACCTTACGTATTTTCAACTTTTGTGAGTTCAAAGCATCTTTTCTAAGTCGAAACAATCGCGAGACGCGGTATGTTTCATCACTGATTACTCATTTGGGGAGACACATTTAGGTGTCTACAGAAGCCCCCACTTTGACTGAGTCTGGAGAGACGATAGTCTCGTAAGACGAAAGTCAAAGTATTCGATTCGGGACGGAGAGCAACTCAAGACGTTCTGCGACCCTGAGTCACCCTTTTTTGCCGGTACCTACAAAACAAAGGTTAGTTTTACCTGTAGTCGTGTCCCGTGCGGTTTGAGTCCTTGAGCAATCATTTTTTGTTCGGCTGACTGGGAGAAATGCAGACGCATCCCATGCTTTCCGAGGAAATGAGCATTGACTTGAAAATGATAGCCCTAATTCTGGATTAAGGACTACCTTGGTGACGACATAGGTCTGTCTTTATGTCTAGAGAAATTTGCATGCAATGTTGACCTGTAACTTATGACCTTGAGATTGAGAAGGGGCAAGAGCCATTGAATTTGAAAGAGGCTTTGAATTCAAAAAGGCCTTGTCTAGGTCTGGTTCAAGACATAATTTAAGAGAGCCTTTGAATTTGAAAGGGTCTTGTCTAGGTCTGGTTCTAGACATGATTTGAGTGAGCCTTTGAATTTGAAAGGGTCTTGTCTAGGTCTGGTTCTAGACATGATTTGAGAGAGTCTTTGAATTTGAAAGGGTCTTGTCTAGGTCTGGTTCTAGACATGATTTGAGAGAGTCTTTGAATTTGAAAGGGTCTTGTCTAGGTCTGGTTCTAGACATGATTTGAGAGAGTCTTTGAATTTGAAAGGGTCTTGTCTAGGTCTGGTTCTAGACATGATTTGAGAGAGTCTTTGAATTTGAAAGGGTCTTGTCTAGGTCTGGTTCTAGACATGATTTGAGAGAGTCTTTGAATTTGAAAGGGTCTTGTCTAGGTCTGGTTCTAGACATGATTTGAGAGAGTCTTTGAGTTTGAAAGGGTCTTGTCTAGGTCTGGTTCTAGACATGATTTGAGAGAGTCTTTGAATTTGAAAGGGTAGGTCTGGTTCTAGACATAATTTGAGAGAGTCTTTGAATTTGAAGGGGCCTATTAGAAAAGTGCTGCTTGAAAAGTGACTTAGAGAAAGGTGACATTTGGACGAGACTATGGCTTGACTCGGACGTGACTTGTGACTAGAGCTTGAATTTGAACTTGAACTTGACATCGACTTGACTTAACATCGGCGAGACAGTGACTTTGATTGGAAAGTGACAGGGTCCATAAGCGAATTTTTCATGATTTCCACTTGATAGCAATAGACTTGAACACGTAATAGGGCCTTAGGAGACAAGAAGCCCCCAACTGGAAATTAAGGGGCCATGATGGCGACGAGCCCCCCAGCGAGACTTTGAGACAATGTAGTTTACGGCTTAGAGTCAACATAGGGAAGGTGGATAGATTGTATGGATGAGTTCCCCAACAAGATGTACTAACCCAAAAGGTCAGGTGGCTTTACTTCTTGGGATTGAGTCAATGAGTCCTTGAAGGCGACCAAAGAATAGGCTATGTTCGAGAAATAAAAAGGGTCAAATTTGTGGCTAAGGGTTAATGATGTGGCTAGATGATGGGTTGGCTAATGATGTTGGTTCAAACATGAGTCTATGTCAGGTTCTAGACAGGCAAAACCATTATCAAATTCTTAGCAAGTCAAAGCACTCAAAGGCCTCAAACGATTTAATGTTAATGCGGTCGAACCTCGAGAAGAGGCTTCCTACGTATCCTTACGGAATCAGACCACCGTAGTTCTGATGATGATTTGGACAATGCCTCGTGTGAGAGGGCTTTTGTGGTTGTAATGTGAGGCTGTGGTTTGAGGGTTGAAAAAGGCTTGATGATCATGAAGTGAACCCACAGTGCGCAGTGTGCTTTTTAGACTCTTGCTTTTTATTTGATTTGGGCTTTGACCTTTGGATTTGCATTTGTGATGACTTTTGTATAACTGGCATTGAACTTTGATTTTTGCTTTTTTTCTTTTTTTTTGCCCATTTTATTCTTCTTTTTTTTCTTTTCTTTCTTTTGCACGTGTCTTTTCCTACGCACCGTTTGGTCCAAAGGGTTAGGTAGATGTGGGTGATGAAAGAAAGATAGGCTAAATGATAGTGTTTGTGGCTCAAAAGGTTGCAAGGGATTTTGATTTGATGTGACAAAGGGAATGGAAGGGAGGGGTCATTTTGTGGAGCTGTGAAAGAAGGCCTCTCTTGGGCATTGTTCAATTTCAATAATTAAATTAGTATTAGATTAAACCAATTGTGGCCAATGAGTGTTGAGACTTGCATAGAATGAGAAAATAATATTGCCAAAAACAAATGAATCATTTTATTGATGAATGAAAACTGAAACATACATGGCTTATTTTATAGCAAGAGACTACATAGACTCAGGACAGTGAATTGAAATGAACAGATAGCTAGGACTAGGACTCTATGACTCAATCTAGAGAAGGCCGCGCAGATCGATGACCCACGCCTTGGGGTGACTCATGAGGCTTTGATGGTAGTGGTGTTTGATGTTTTTCCAGTTGGGCCAAGGAGGTATAGGATTAGGCTTTTTTGTGGATGATGGAGGGTCAAGAGACATGGGCCTTTTGTGGAGGTAGGATTTGTTTGACTTCTTGCCTCTTTGGGCCTATCACGGGGATCGTGACTGAAAACTCCGACTTAGTTTGAGTGTTGATTTTGAAGCTGGACTTGAAAACTGGACTTGAAAGGGCTAGACCTAATTCTAATTTAAGGTGCTAGACTCGAGAAAGATTCAAACCAAAGATTGGCCTATTTCAGAATTAAGGACCTCTTAGACCTACGAGCCACTTGAAATTGAATGGACCTAGCCTTGAATCAAAGTTCCTAGGGTTGAGTCTATGATCGAACCTAGTTCAGTTTTAAGGTTTGAAGTTGAAGCGAACCTAATTCAGATTCAAGGCTCTTGGGTTGAAATTGAATTGAACCTAATTCAGATTTAAGGTTCTTGAATTGGAATTGAATTGAACCTAATTCAGATTTAAGGTTCTTGAATTAAGATTGAATTGAACCTAATCCAGGTTTAAGGTCCAAAAGGTCGAATCTAAGTCAGAATTAAGATTCTTGGATTGGGATCGAACTAAGTTTGAAATTGAATTGGATTGAAATTGACTTTGAAATGGGCCTAATGGATCATCGAACTTCATGTCTTGAACCATAGATTAAGGGATTGGGCTTAGTTGGTGGTTAAGAATTTGGACTGAATGAAGAGTCACAAGTTAACAAGCACATTGATTGAAACACAAATCCGATTTATTCACTTAAGGTCAGGATCTAAGTGAGCTATAGGTCGGCTTGGTTAAGTCTGATAGTGTACCACGCCTAAGAGTAGAGCTGGGTCCAATTTCACCACCACAACATTGGTGATGTATGGCCGAGATACCCCTTATATACACGCATCTAGTAACACGTGCATACGCGGCATGGGCGGGATAGGACTTACCTTAGCCATGTGATCCATTAACCACATGCAACCAAGGTAAAATCCCCCCTTAAGGTGATCTCGAGCATAGAACATGCCCATATTGAGACCAACGTGCCTAGGACATGACCCTATTCGAAGGGTCACAAGCAAAATTTAATTGATTATGAATATGGAACTACGAGACTTTCAAGTCTGTCCACTCACCAAATGGTGATCATCCCCAGTGAAGTCGCCAAAAATTGTAAGGCTTCGCCCCGCCTTAAGGGGCGTGACCTTAGCTTCCGTGTCATGGAATTGAGCCATGGAATCCGCATGTGAATGCGTTGGGGTGTGTTGTCGAGTCGAGGGGATCGCCACCGTGCCTATATAGGTTATTCACGGACGCCCGAAACATTGGTGCCAAACTAGTGGCCCCACAAATAGGTCCAGTAACCAAAGTGTGGGTTCGGGGACATGGTACGGATTGAATCAGTAACCCAATCCGCCCGCATGTAGCGGCCTCTACTCGGTCTCATTGTAGTTCCATAAATCATAACAATTGAATTCAAAGAGCCTATTGAATTGATCTTGAAAGCGCACTAACCTAATATTATTAGGTGGGTTGCTATTATGTACAAACAATGACTTCTACCATGGATAAGGCGATCACTTGATTATTAGTCAATATTAATAAGGTGCCTATAAACCGGTCGTCCATGATTATCTGACTTTAATGTGACAAGCAATTAAATTCCGGTCTTGTTTAAGCAATATATACAAGTGTGATAGAATATGTACAAACAAAACATGAAAACAAAGGTTAGTAAGCATAATAATGTATATGTATATCCTTCTCACCTTGTCTCTGCAAATACACAAATCGTTAAAGTAAAAACTAAAAAGAGACGTCCTTTGATCGAATTGCTAATCAAGACAAAGAAACATGTTAGTATTGACAATAACGATATGCATAATGACAAATTGTGACAAGATGATGATAAACGAATTTGAAAACGTTAATGACAATCCTACATATTTACATGAGATGATTCAAGAGTTGGTTTCTACATTGTGTTAATTGAATTGAAACTCGCAATAATAATTAGTCAAATTAAAAGTGACAAAAGGAATTAAGAAGGGTCAAAAAAGGTGTTTTAGGTGAGTAATCTCAGAGTTATACCTTGATTTCGCTTGTTGAATCGAAACAGAATCGATGCTTAGAACTCAAGAACGAATGTAATGAGAGAGTGTATGAGAGCGTGAGAGAAGGAATACGCAAGTTAGGGACGGAGAGAATAGAATAGACGTGTCTGTTCGGAATGAGCAAGGCACGTATTTATAGGCGCGAGAGGCACGAGGAGGGGAAAAAACCCTGCGTATATACGCAGGGTGCTGCGTATATACGCAGGAGCTGCGTATATACGCAGGCCTCTGCGTATATATTTTTTCCAAAAATCGAGGATATTTTGATTTCCCCCTATTTTATTTCGTGATTTGCCTTGATTCGACGCACCTAGACACCCTTGCTCTCCAAGCAAAGAGTTCTAGAGTGTTCTAGAAGGTTCCACGTATTTTCGGGGTATTTTTTGTGTATTTTGTATTTTTTTGTATTTTCTGCGTATAAAAACTTATAAAAATCATAGAAAAATATAGAAAAATCAGAAAAATAATCTAAAAATACTGGTGAGCTCAGAAAAATGTGAAGAATGTGATGAAAAGTGGAAATTATGGAGATCACCAATATAAATTATTTTAAAAAATCCTAAAAATAGAAAATAATTAAGAAAATATTTTTGCCCCCTTTATTTGTCCTTTGCTCAATAGTTCCGAGTATGACCTTACGTATTTTCAACTTTTGTGAGTTCAAAGCATCTTTTCTAAGTCGAAACAATCGCGAGACGCGGTATGTTTCATCACTGATTACTCATTTGGGGAGACACATTTAGGTGTCTACAGACTTGGTTGTGGCAATTGAACTACCCTAGTACCCTCATCAATCACACCAAAATCCAACGTCCAAGTTTGAAAGGAAGTTTTACCCATAAGAGTCGAAAAATCCCCTGTTTAGAGCTGGACAAGCCAGGAAAAATCTTTCTCCATGGCTTGCTTGGTTTGAAGGTCACGCAGAGATGACCTCAGAGACACCACAGAATCATCGGAGCTTACCTCTAAGTCCGAGAGTTCCTCCTCCAACATTACCTCCACTTGCTTCTTTCCCAATCGAATATCCGCATTCTTCTTATTAGAGTTCTTCCCAGATTTCAACCCACTCGATTTTGTTCCTTTCCCCTGAGTTTGATTCTTAGGACGGCCTCTCGCCATAGCTCACACCCGAAAGTGGTGGAGTGTAGAGCAAGCTACCTAGAGAGAGAGAGAAAGGCATTATTATTATTATCAACTTCCCTGGCCTATTGACTAACTCAAAAATGTAAAAGTGCATGAACGTCGAAAATTTGCCTTTCGCCTGTTATTTTTATTTTTCACTTCTCTTTTTTTTGTCATTATTTTTTCGTTTTTTTATTCTTCTTTTTTTAAAAAAAATAAAGGCGAAGTTCGAAGGTCTGACGTCCGTTTACAATTGCATGACTCAAAAAAGACGTAACGCCTAATAACTCTAGTTTACAACCACTTCAACATTACGACGCCTAAGGAATTATCACCTTGCTATATGAGGACTGTTACATGACTCGATGACTTGTTTGTTATGCATGCAAAGCTAGGGTCCTTAGTCTAAGAGCACGTTGTCACAATAGCATGATCCCTATATGCAAAAGAAAAACAAAAGTCCAGCTACCTAGAGTTAGTTGCTACGTTATCGAACAGGTCAGTCCAGGTGTCCAAGAGGGTCCCATGACTTGGATTAGAACCGTCCTTAACACATCCAACTCGTTGTGATGATCAAAGGATGTCTAAACCATTACGGCTTTGTAGGGCACGCAGTCGCTCGTCATGGTGGGGATGGGCATCAAGCTTAAGAGTTAGTTACATAGGTAGTGCACCAGCGCCAATCTTAAGCGAGCCCCCCCGGTCTTGTCTCAAGTGTAGAACACACTTATATGAGACGTGATGCCTAGAAAACGGAAACTCAGTGCCAACGACCTAAGTTCCGTGTAATGCAGGATGCCTAACACAATGTCGTCTTAAGGACGCCGAAATCGCATAACTATTCGAGTATTGTCCACACATCACTAAAGGTAATAGCTTTAGTGAACTCCCCGGCGGAGTCGCCAGAAAACTGTACAGGCGTCGGGGCGTCACCGGGCCGGACTGGGTCCGGTCCCTCTGCTCCGGGGGGTACAATTTTAGGGCAGCTCGGTTTGTTTTCAAGAATTGAATTCTTGCCTTTTTGCATATTGTGAGTATGCCTGGAGTTGTGTGTTTATACTCGAAATGAGTAAAGCAAGTCGCCACCACACTTCCTTCAGGAAGCTGCGGAACTCGTTTTAAGCCTTGCTTATAATTGCTTAAAGCAAGGCAAAGGACTCCATGTCTGGTAGTGCACCAAAGGTTTGGATTAGAGGACAAGGGTAAGGGTGAAGTAGTGCAGCCCCCCCCGCGTCTAGCGGCCTCTACTCAGTTATTGCGAGTTCATTGTCCGAAAGACAACAACAAACAATTTTCTGTTTTAAACCCTAAGCATGCAAAGTTACTATGCGGATTGTTTAACAGAATACTATGCAAATAGTGTCTAGTTTGTTGTGGCATGCGTTGTTAAGGTTGCTTTTAATTTGAATTACCGAGTTTTTATTAGTAAATTTACCTACAAAGTTACATAGAAAGTTGAATCTCTAAACAAACATGCAAAAGGGGGTTTAGAATTGAGAAGTTGGCCTCAACTCTGCCTTGCAACTCGATGTCGAAGACCGAGGTGTAGCTTCGGACCCTTAGGAACCCTTGTCGAGCCTTTAAACCCTTAAAACCTCCTAGATCTAATGCAAAAGAGTGTTTTTGAATGTGTTAATGTGTGTATGAAAGAGTACTTGAGTGAGAGAGAGAGTTTGGACATGAGAGATAGAGATAGAGATAGAGAGAGAGAGAGAGAGAGAGAGGTGTATAGACCGTCCAAAAGTTTTCCCAAGCGTGCAAAAAAGTTGTAATGAACGAGGGGGGGGGGGTCTCGTATTTATTGGCAAGGGATGAAATCGGCCAAAAAAGGCAAGTAACTGGGCGCAATTACGCCCAAAAATGGGCACAATTGCACCTAGTATTTGCCTGATTTTGGCCGATTCGTTTTGCTTTAAATAGGAAGATCGTATAAAATAAAATCGTGATAAAATCGAATAAAATATGTGCTTGATTTTATATGATTACAGCTGATTACATTGCGATCCACGGGATATGTGGCTTCCTTGGGACATTTGTCTCGAGGCAAAATATCCAGGGGTGGCCCGCTTTGCTCGGTTTTGCGTTTTTGCTTAAGAAATTTGTAAATATTAAACCATAAATCGAAAATTTATGGAAAAAATATGTAAAAATTCCTTGTGAAATTCAATATGTTTTGTTAAAATTTTGTGAATTTTGGAGCTTTTTTGATAATTTAATTAATTATTGCAAAATTAATTAAATTGCAAGAAACTCCGAAAAAACGCAAAAATGCTTAGAAAAATTTAGAAAAATCCTAAAAAATTCTAGAAAAATGACTAAAAATAATTTAAAATTATTTAAAAATTAAAACTTACTTTTTGAGGTGCTAAATGCCTGGAAGAAGTGCTCGGTGTAAGTGAACATGCCTTTTTTAGGATCTGTCAGGGTCCTAACTCTCTCGATTTTACTTGTGTGTTGCAAAGGGTGTCTTATCATTGGCCTTCTTAGGCTAGGGACAAATGTAGGTATCTACAGTCCTATATGCAAGTAAACCTCCCCCTGTTTGGAGGGGTGGCTCCAACTCCACCTCCGACCCTTGAGGTTAGGGGTTCGAATCTTCATATTTCCTCCTCCCCAATTGTAAATAACTCCCTGCCCTTGTGACTCATTAGCTACCAAAAAAAGTAAACCTCCCCTCTAAACAAATATATTACGAAAAGTAAACCTTCCCTCCAAATAAAATTTAAGCATAACAAATATATTACGAAAAGACACAATAAGTAATACATCCAAGCGTAAATTTGCTACAAAAATTGGACAAGGAAATACTTGGATATCGATTTATTTAAGATACAATTATCACCATAACTATTGCCATGTAAGTTACCATTAAAATGTGTTTCCAATTATGATAATTAAGTGAATTAAATCTAAGAGATATAATTTTATGGTCAATGATATATCCCTTTGTTTAAGAGCTAAGAGAAGAGTTAAAGTGTGACATACATTTTCTTTCGTCAAGAGAAAGATAAGCAAATTTTATCTCTCTCAAAACCATTAATTAGTATGACACAATAGATGATTATACCGATCATCAAGCAATATCATAGGAAGGCTTATTAATACTACTCTCAAAATGCGCAACCATCATTCCAGAATAAACAAAGCAAAAAAGCAGTAATGATTCTGGTAATTCCCTTCTTAAACATGCCACTTCAATTTGTCCATTTTAATGATTCTATAATTTCTATTAATTCTTAAACAGTACCCTAGTAGTCCATTTGATTCAATTTTTCAATGAGCTCCACAAAACAAGATTTCCACTACTAGTCATCAAAGAAATGTAGGATATATAATTGAAGCTCCCTATAGCAGACATCTTAAGTTTATTTCACATATATCTTCTGTCAGGTTTGGTACAGACTTGAAAGAGATGGAAGATACATTTTTCATGCTCTACACAATGCCTTGTTTGGTTTATTTTATAGAATTGTTCTGCCTTCTCTAATATTTATTTCATCAGCTCAGCATAATAAGCATTCGTAGATTCGTAGTTAAAGTATCTATTCTTAGAATTTAAGTCTACCCTCACTTGTCCTAATTGATGTAAATTTGCATTTGTAAATTAATGGAATTACTTCTATTACACATAAGAAAGTTTATACGATAATCCAAAGTGAAATAAAACCCCTCAAAGGTAGTATCTAATCATGAAGTTAGTCACAGCATAAGGTGGGTCAACGCATATTTTGTAACACCGCCAATAATTCTCCACTTTACCTGTGAATATTAATGAAAATACGGAGAACCATTGGCATGTCACCGCCACGTGTTAAAACGTTTAGGCTAAAATAATAATTTGCAGCGGAATCAAGATAGCGAAATAGTTCAAACCAAAGTATTAAAATCCAACATGTAAAACTCGTTTAACAAGTTGGAACCATTACGACCTTATTAGCAAACCAAGGTAAAATCCCTTTTAAAAACATATCAAAACCGAAATATCAAAACGTTCTGAAAAGTTACGATACGTGCATAAATTATTAAGGTACGTTCGGCTCTCACTCGACCATCCGTCAAGTCCTAGTTACTTTATTGCAAAACCTGTGAGAAATCTGCTCCCATAATTTCCAAATGAAATAAGGATCATCACAGGTCACCAAAAGAAAGAAAGTGTGGACGACAACAAACAACACAAAGCTGAGTACGTACGAGTTACGAAAACAGAAAACAAACGGACAACATCTCCCCTAAAAACTAGACATACCGAGTTATGACACTGCTTAGAACAAAAGAAAACCAACTTGGTGTTCATAACCACTTAACAACATTTACATATACAACAAATCCCAAACTCAGGCCAAATATCACTACTTATTACATACAGCTGCTCCAATACAATACATCCCAAAATATCAACAGCTCCTATTAACTAGATTGTACCTGCAAAATAATTTACTCGACTCCAATACATGACTCAATATATTATACTACATTAGATATGTTTTGAGCAATAACAAGGTTGTATAATCCAAGACACAGTGCAACAGTTCAATCACAGACACACTAATGCCACAATTCAATCCCATGCCTCCCGTCGAAAGGCATCAAAGTTCAATAAACCAAATGGCAAACGGGCGCGACTTCGTCACCATAGTTAGATGAGATCTCAAACTAACCCATTTGGATAAAATATTTTTTAAAATAAATATAAAGAGACGCGTTGATCAGACGACCCTAGAAAGAAGAAAATAAATCGCAACCCCAACCTTGATTGTCAATACTCTAGACGTGCACAAATCCAGAGTTTTATTGCTCATCATAATTTATTTAACTGTTAATTATAGACAAATTCACATGACTCACAAACAAGACCACAATTCACATTGAAACTCTTTTACACTAACCGTCCTTTAATTAATAAACCGTTAGACAAGCCAACTACCTCGTCAATAAGACTTTAATACCTCCCTTTACTCAATTCATACATCAATCATGACTGAGTAATAAAATCGCCTCATGTAGTAGATAACTTAACTCCACTTAAATTCAACCATATATATATATATAATATATATATTATATAATATATATATATATATATATATATATATATATATATATATATAATATATATATATATAAATATATATATCTATTATAAGCAAGGGGGAGCAAGGTTCCCCTTAGAAATTACTAAACCAGCCCTCAATGCATGATAATTACAAGATACCACCTAAATAATCAATCCATTCAAAGCTTAAAGTCAAATTGCCAAAACAATAAAATTAAAATCACCCAAACTATCAACTAATTCAAAAAAATTGCTATAAAAAATTAAATGGTAGTATTAGCAATAATCACCATTCAAAGCCTAATTCAAAAAATTACCCAAAACAAATTTAATTACAAAAAAGCAATAATTGAGTTAGGAAAATAACGAAATTACAGTATTCGTCTTAAGAAGCATAATAATCCACAAACTTAAAATAGTCAAAATTAGTTGTTGTTGTTCTCCATTTTTCATTTGTGTTCTTTCATTCGAATAAGTTTGTTGAAGATTGAGTGTTCTTCATTTCTTCAAGCATCGCACTTTTTCAATCAGTCAGACCGGGTAAACATTTTATTCAATTACAAAGCTTTATCAATCTAAGGTGTCAGGCAAATTTAAACACAGTCAAAATAATAATCAAATTTATCCGATTATAATGGAGTACAAAAAAAAATTAGAAATACATATACATAATTTAGAAGTAATGTAAAAAATGTATCACGTACACTGTAAATTAGAAATTATAGGGGAGAAAAATAGGGGAATATGTGCAATACACTCACGTCAAATTGTAAATTAAAAATAATTAATTGATAAATATCTATTTTATATTGCAATTGACTAATGTCTGAATTGGGAAGATTTAATTTAAGTTTAGAATAATTTTTAGAAAAAACATATACAAAAAAAAGGGGAAGTGATTTTTTGAATTTAGAGGGAAAAAATCATCTACCTAAAATACATATAATATAATTGAAAATTTAGATCTATAAGATCATTTAAGAGGAAAAAATCAACAAAGATGAAATGAATTAGGGAAGTAAAAAACATAATACCAACAAAATTTTTAAAAAAGCATTGAATTTTTATACTAAAGGGAAAAAAACAATTTGTTTAAAGTAAATATCAAATAAATTGCGACAAAAAAGTCAAAACCGTAAAGACCAAAATTGAAAAAAAATGCGCATCACAAAAAATTAAGATTTTTTTTTAAAAAATAAAACTACATTAATCAACTAAAATATAATTAAGGGAAAAAAAAATTCAAAACTACAAAGCATAAAGTATAGTTCATTTACCATAAGTTTTAGATTAAACTATCTAACATATCTTTTAAATTGATTTTGAAATAAGATATACTCCGTAACATTTTTATAAAAAAAAGAAGAAATTTTGAGGGTTTAAATTTTAGATCTAAGCTTTAAAATATAGAAAAAAATAAATTACATAATAATTCAAAATAAATAATTTCACGTAAATTTTCAACTTACCAACTTTAACCATATTATACATATTATAATTAGAATTAATTAGCTTTAACCATATTACACGTATTGATAATTAGGATTAATTAGCATACTATCTATTTCATCTTTGTATGCACAATAATTACTACTCCCTCTGTTCCTTAAGAAGTTACCAGTCACTATTCATACGCTTCCCAATGCATGTTTTGTATCGTTTATATCTTTAGTTGTATATTTGTAAAAATTATAACAATTGAATATTAATAATGTATTCATCAACCCGAATCAAACAAGACCCACATGACTATATATATTCTTATAAAATGATAGTTATTCAAAAGATCTCTTCACTTGTGAATAGTCAAATAAACGCATATGTAGGAACTTTAGGAACGGAGGAGTATTGTATTTATAACAATAATAAATACGGAGTACATAGTACATATTCATGCGTACAATGCTCAAATAGTAGAACTGTTTTAAGTATTAAATGAACCGCACGCATCGCGTGCATAAAATACTAGTATTATATAAGCCAAGGGGGAGCAATGGTATCCCCCTTGAAAAATACAAAAATACCCTTCACTTATATATGTAGTCAACACAAAATTCAAATAAATTGTCAAATGTAACATAATCAATTCCACAATTAATCTTACATATAATTCAAAAAACATTGTCAAATATGTAACATGAATCAACATAAAAACAAAATAAATTAGGATCAAATTAAAGCATAATTCACTCAAATTATAAAATTTTTAAAAAAGTTTCTCATCAGTAATGATGTAATAGTAAAACAAAATATTATTGAATTAAATGTTTCAATTAACTCTCATATAAATGAAGTGGAAAAAAATAGGATGGATAAAATTTTCTAATAAATAAGGAGTACAGGTTAAAATCACTACGGATAACAGGGAAATAGGATTTAGTTTTACATCAAGTACTTATGTTTTAGTGTTTTTTTGTCCTCCGTCGAATTTTTTCAGTATTTTGCAGCACGTATAATAGATATTAGATATACATAAATAAAATGAGACTACAATTAATAGTAATTGATCACGTGTTTTTCAATTTATGTGCAACTTGATGATGATTTATTTTTTCTCATAAAATAAACAAGACTAAATTTCAAAAAATCAAGACTAGATTTTTGGAAAAACAACAATAAATTATAAAAAAATCTCATGCATAAAATTCTCGAAACACTAAAACAATATAAGTTAGAAATAAAGTCGCACGCATCGCGTGCATAAAAAACTAGTTTCCTTCTCTCTTCTCCCTCACGTTTTCTCTTCTTTTTTTTTTGAAGATGAATGAATGCTGAATGGGGCGTGAATGCCTTTTTTTAGTAGTGGAAATAAACCCTTTTAGTAATCTAGGTTTTTCTTAGATTAATTCCATGATTTTTTTTTGGATAAATAAAATAAAATCAAGTAATCACAAAATAAATATGCTTTCAAAATATCTTTTAAGTGAAAAATGATATAATTTAAACAAAATATATCGTTTTTGTAAAATAATCATAATATATTTTTAAGAAAATATAATTATAATWGTTTAAAATTACGAGGGATTACATTTTTGCCATTCAAGTTCGCATGTCTAATGTTACAGATAGGTAAAGATATTACTTTAACATTTGAAACTCACCATTTTTGGAAAGCTAGTTAGCTGCTCCACTTTAGGCGCAGGAACACCAACATTTTCCAAAGCAGTTGCAGTTCCTCCAGTTGAAACAATTGTAAATCTAGACACAGAGAGAACATGAAAAAATCAAGACTGGTAGCAACCTTTCTCAAACTATCATCTATCAAGTGACTCGACAAACTATAATTGAAACAAAATCAAAGGGAAAAAAAGAACTCAAAACCAAACTTTGAGACATTGGCTGGAGATCTCCTAAGGTATAGAAATCGATTACATAGCTAGCTATGGAGATACTTCATGCAATGCAATTAAACAAGATGCATCAATTCTGGACACCCCTATTCAAGTCSAACACTTTGAATGAGTCGAGTAACATGGAAAACATAATGCAACATTGCATTACACATTATGTGCCATTGCATGAGTAGTAGTGAAAACATCAATGTCTAGTTGTCCAATAGTTCCCAAAGACCATTGTGAACAGTGACTATTTCATCACTCWAACTCATTATTAAATAAGAGAAATCAACAACAATCATTGAAAGCAAGAAAAAGAAATAATAAGAATGCAATGAAAAACTGACCCTAAGCTATGTAACCCACCGCTTTGATTCATCAAGCACCGCTTGAGTCCGTCGAGTTCTATGCAACTCCATCTCCTTTTTTTATTGAAATCGCARAAACTGAAAACCCCAAAACTTCTTTGATTTGCCCGACTCTTGTAATCCGCCCTTTTTCCCATGACTCCTGGATCGAGTTGCATCCATTGCGTCCTTTGAGACGAATCCACGAAGGCAATTTAATTGCTAAGGGTAGCCTGATGGAGAGGGAGAAGCGTACTCAAAGAGAGAAAGGTGGCAACAGGGAGGAGAAAAGCTAGGGGCAAGGATGGAGGAAGGGCAACAAAGTGCAGTGAGGCTATTGGAACWAAAGACAAAARGAGAGAAGGGTAGCAGATGTTGATGGTGAAAATAGAATAGCAACAACTAGGAAGAGGGAGAAGGGTGACTGTGAGAAGCGATTGAGAGAATGGAGTGAGGATGAGGTAGGGGAATGGGGAATGAGGAGAGAGAATTAGCTTAGTGTTTTTTAGCGCTTGGTAAAGGAATGGCCAAGATTAAAAGCAAATCAATGGCTTAGTTTGGCATTGCACAATAAATTCCCTATTCATTTTCCTCTAAATGTTYATTTTGTGAATAGTAAATTCGTTATAAACTCTAACTGTTCATTTTGTGAATAGTAAATTCGTTATAAACATTGAATATGTAAGGATAAGGATATATATACTTCCTCCGTTTTTAAATAAGTGCCTCACTTTGAGAATTGCGGTTTTTGAGGCAAAATTTGGTAGAGTGATGAGGTGTGAGGGTGGGGGCCAAAAAATAGGAAAAAAGGATTAAAGTAGGTATATTGATGAATAATTTAATAAAGTAGGTGTAGAAAAAATAGTATTATATTTGGGTCCCACATAAAAGAGAGAAGAATTAATATTTTAATTGTGGTCCCCACTCCAAAAAAGGAAAGAAATGAAAGTGAGGCATTTATTATGAAACATCCCAAAATAAAAAATGAGACATTATTTAAGAAACGGATGAAATATGTATACACACACATACCAAGCAATACATATACAACCACATACAACCGACATACATTAATATACACACACATACTACAACATATTATCTCAACCATATAAAAATAACCTCTCAAAAAAATAAAAAATAAAAAAACCATACATAAAATATTATTAATCTTAGTGCGCATCTCCAAAGTACGAGTAAATATTGAATGATGTAATAATAAAAAATTATCTTAGGAGAATAATAAAAATTATATTATTTATGTAAAAAAATTAAAACAAACTTTGAGAAAGATATTATGTAGTATTATCTTAACTAAAAATATAATTTGATAAAAATAATTTTTTAAAAAAAAGTTTAACTGTAAAGGTAGTAGCTATTCACAGTATATCTGTAAGCTTTTCTCAAACTCTACCCAAACTCTACCTCTACTTCAACTCTACCCATCCAAACACCTATATTTTTGTATGTTAACTCCTAGTCAAACTCAAAAACTACCAAAACTCTACATCCAAACAATACCTAAAAAGGACGGGCCCACAAGATATAAGCTTTTACTCAAATGTTCTATTACATGGCTTTTTATCCATGTTTGTGTATTGTAAACTTTATTTCAACCTAAAATACTTTGGAAAAACCATAAAATTCTTGAGGAATCGGTAAACAATTTCATACAACCAAAATTCAAAATATTTTTTTTTACTCATTACAAAATGCCTAACTCATTATAGAAAATCAATACATAATAGTGAGATTCATTAATAGAAACATCAACATAATATGAAAATTTAAAAGATATGTAAGAGTGTTTGTATTATGTATATATATGACAAAGCAAAGAATATTAGAAAAGGCAGAAGGGTTAAATACATAATAAAGATTATAATATAGCGGTTATTTAAGTAGTTAGTTGGGATTTCATTAATTTCTAGGAACTACAAAATATAAAGAAAAAAAATACTCCCTCCGTTACGTATTAATTGAACAGTTCATAAATGGTTGTTTCATATTATTGAAAATTCTCTCTTTTTCCATTTTAGTACTTTTTTTACTTTATTCGACTTTCCAATACTTTCTCTCTCTATCTTTTCTCTAACTTACACCGAGCTAAATTATTTTATCATTTCTCTCTCTTATTTTCCTAATCTATACCATTCATTATTTATCTTTTTTCTCTCTACTTTATTCTAATCATATACCTTATTATATTAACAAAATTTTTGCCTAGAAATCCCCTAGTTCAATTGTTCAAGTATACGTAACAGGGGGAGAGATTGTACATTATAGTGAAATTTTAATATACACCTAAACGGGGGGAGATCCGCTAAGATTTAATTGTCGTGGCCCTCCCATTTGATTTTTTTTTTTTTTTTTTTGTGTAAAAATGATTGTCCAAGCTGCCCATTTTTAAGGGTCGAATAGGGCGGACTAATGGTATTGCGTCTGATCAACTCTTGCTCTAAAGTATCTGCTAATTATTAGGAATTCCTCCCCACCTTTTAAGAGTACACTCTCCCCTAATAGGAATAAAGAAATGCAGGATGATAATAGGAAACACGTTGAGTATGATGCATTCAATTCAGATCGACTCTAAGATACCGCTCCGATGAGAAAAAAACCTCGCTCAAATCCGATATAAATAAGTCAAATCCGACTTCGTTAAAAAAATCGACTCCGAGTTGGAGAGGGTGGAGTCGAATTCACAAAAATTCCGACTGTGACATTATGCAGTTACTATCATGTAGTTTTATTTATTATGTTACTTATATATATATGTGAAGTCAAAAACTTTATTTCATATAAAAAGAGTAAATAAGTAAAATCTAGGAAAAAAAACAAAAACACTTAAAGTAGAGAATTTTTAAAATAAATATATAATGTAAGGGAGAAAAACTCGGATTCAAGTCAGATTAGATTTAGAGTCAGATCTCGATTGAAAATCAAAGTCGAGTTGGATTCTCGGATTCGGATCTCGAAGTCGAGTAGAATGCTGATTTATAATCCCGACTTCATGTAGGTCCGAGTCGGATCCATGTTATCTACGTTGAGTATATAAAGGGTTGTATAGAGCACATGGGTGAGATTCTATGATATAACAACTTAACACATGCAATTATAGGTACAACCCTACCTAGCAAAATAAACCCCCTTCCCCTATCTTATGTGTACATGATTTATTCCCTCCCCCTATTATCTCATGCATGATTTTTTAAAAATAAAAAATCATAATTAAATAAAATGATAGATATAAATATGACAACTAATAAAAAGCAATGGATGGGGGTTGTATCTTGCAATATAGGGGGGTTTGTATAATATAGGCTTGGACAATAATCCGCAAATATTTGACAACTAATAAACAATGGATGGGGGTGTATCTTGCAATATAGGGGGGTTTGTATAATATAGGCTTTGACGAACACTGACTAAGTGTTGGCCAATGTGCCCATTTAGTCGTACTGTAAAATCTGACAATTGAGAGTTTGGTTCATAACATCTTGTTCATTACCTTGGACTGTTTCTATTTGTTCTACAATGTGAAACTCCACTTGGTTATTGGTGGGTTGTCATGGTCGGTGCTGTCGGAATTGAGTCAGGTCTATAGAAAGGTCGTTTATAGTAGGTTTAATGGGTAAAGTAAGTCAAGGTCGATCAATAATAAACACGGTGTGACAACAAACAAGAAAACAATAGTGAATGAATAGAGGACTTTGGTTAATGTACAATTAAAATATGGATTTTCATGTCGATGCATCTGTTCAAGATCGAGACCTCCGCAACCTGCGTTAATGTTTCGATCTAAAAGTTGATGACAAACCCTAAACTTATAGGAATCCAAATCATCTTCTCAGTTATTAGAAGAAGCATAACGAATAATTCTCAACCATAAATGAGAACCAAATAAAATCCCAAAAAAAAAATTGGGAAAAAAACCCCAAAAATTTGGGACAAACTCTCAACAATGGTGAGACTAAATTAAACAAAACAAAAATAAAAGAAACTAGAAAAACGAATTGAATTGAAGAAAAAAGGTCGGAACTAGTCTAATTTCCAAAGACCTAAACGGAGTAAAACTTAAAACCCTCGAGGARATGACCTATTTTGTTGTTATAATATTAACTTTATTTATTCAAATCATTTGATCTTTTTATTGACCCTATAATTACCCTATCAAATAATAAGGAATAGGTCCAATAAAACTCTTTCTAGTAAAACCCCTACAAATTTGCGATCATTTATTTTGTCTGTATAAGATACTACTTTCTGAGATTCTTCCTTCTCCAAAATGTCAATCAATCAGTAACAACTAACAAGCAACACACAATGGCAATGGAAATGTCCTTGGTTTAAATGGCTGGAAACAATAATCTGGAATCATGCATTAATTTTTCTCACAATAATTAAGGGAGAATCTAAGATAAACAAAACGAAGTATACTGAARATGTTAGTTTGTGCCTTGAATTTGTTATGAATCCACTTCGTATAACTATGTACGGGGGTCTCGCTACCCGGTCAGCGAATCGGGGTCCAGGGGCGAAGCGCCCTGGTTTGGGGGTCATATATATACTCCTATTTCTGTAACCCTAGCTCTTAATTCCGAAATCTGTATTCTGAACTTCCTCAAAGCAATAAAACTCTCTCTCTCCTCTGCCTGTGGACGTAGCCATTATTGGTGAACCACGTAAATTTTGTGTGTTGTTCTTGTTTATTTTTCGCATTTAATCACTTCTGTTATAACAGAAAAGTATTGGCAAATGATGAAAAAAATTGGAACTAATCTTGATCAACCCATGACTCAACATGAGAGCAATTATAGCACGACACAAGACATCGTTGTAC
>SNQN01006235.1:0-39857 GCA_008642245.1 Bassia scoparia | reverse complement strand
AAACACCTACACAATAGATCTTGACTCTGACCCAAGGAACAATCTAACCTGTCTTACTGTGATTAAGGACGATGCATTAATTTGCCACAAGCGTTTTGGACTTGCAAGCTTTGTTCACATTAACAACCTATATACAATGCTTGTGTTAGGAGGAAGAAGATAAGGTCTTCCTTTTAAAGAAAAACTTTATAACTACATCCAAACCACTACGTTCACATGGATCTCTGTGGTCCTATCCGAATTAAGAGTARAAGTGGGAAAAGGTTTGTTCTTGTTATAGTGGATTATTACTCTAGATTTTTTTGGGTTGTATTCATCGCAAGAAAGGATGAAACGTATGATGAGTTTGTAGCCTTTTCCAAGAAAGTTCAAAACACAACTGGATTTAAAATTGTTCATATTAGGTTAGATCATGGAACTAAGTATGTGAATTTAAAGTTTGATGAGTTTTGCAGGGAACATGGCATGAACAATAACTTCTCAACTCCGAGAACTACATAACAAAATGAAGTTGTTGAGAGGAAAAACAGAACCCTGCAAAATATGGCCAAGACCATGCTAATAGCAAGTGGTCTTGCAAGAAACTTCTAGGCAAAAGCCACTAATATTGCAAGCTGTATAAATAATCGAGTTCTATTGAGACCTATTATCAAGAAGGCACCTTATGATCTATTTAWTGGAAGAAAACCTAACATTTCTCACTTTAGAACTTTTTGATGCAGGTGTTTTGTCCTCGATAATGATAAAATAAAATTAGGTAAATTTGATGAACGAAGTGATGAGGCTGTGTTCCTTGGCTATTCTAATCATAACAAGGCATACAGAGTGTACAACAAGAATACTACGTGTAGAAGAAAGTGCATATGTGGTATTTGATGAAGCAAACTCACTTCCTAACATGTAGGAAACTGATAACAATAATTTGAAAATGGTTTAATTAGAAATGCAGATCCAGATGAAGAAAGTAGCAAGCTACCTAAGGAATCCCATGTAGTTCAGGAAGGGGAACAACAAAATGATAATACTAAAGTTCCTCAACCTGAATTTGTAGTAGAAGAGGAGACCAAAGATGCTGCTGAAGGAATTGAGGGGACAGAGGAAACTCAAGCTGAGACAAGTTATAAAGGAGTTCCGGCGAAAGATTTCCAGCCTAAACCCTAGAAGAATCATTAGTCTCATCCTACTGATCTCATCATAAGTGTTATCAGTAAACAAACTCAAACAAGAGCTCATCTGAAGAACTTATATGCTTTAATGCCTTTTGCCTTTCAGTCCATTATTCAACCTAAGAATCATGAAGAAGCCTTGAAAGATGTTGACTGGGTGAATGCCATGCAAGATGAGTTGAATAAATTCGATAAAAACAAGGTATGACATCTAAAACCTTTAACTAAAGACAAAAAGGGAATCAGACTTAAATGGGTCTTTAGGAACAAGCTAGATGAATGTGGAACAATAGTATGAAACAAGGCCAAGCTAGTTGTTAAAGGTTATAACCAGCAAGAGGGTGTAGACTTTGAAGAAACCATTGCACTTGTAGCAAGGTTGGAGGCTATTTGAATTCTAATTGCATTTGCTTATTTCACGGGTTTCAAACTTTATCGAATAGATGTGAGGTGTGCTTTCTTTAATGGATTTGTACGTTGAACAACCTCAAGGTTTTAAAAATCACAAGTTTCCTAATCATTTTTTTAAGCTTGATAAGGCTTTATATGGGCTTAAACAAGSTCCGAGGGCTTGGTATGAAAGGCTCTCAAAGATTGTTTTAGAAAATGATTTCAAAAGAGGAAAAGTTGACAAAACTTTGTTTTTGAAAAATGATGGTTTTGAATTGCTTGTTGTTCAAATTTATGTAGTTGATGTTATTTTTGGTGCCACTAATGAAAAACTTTGTAAATATTTTGTTGACTTGATGAGTGGTGAGTTTGAAATGAGTATGATGGGTGAGTTAAACATCTTTCTTGGACTTCAAATAAAGCAAACTGAGAGGGGGAACTTCATTCATCAACATAAATATATAAAAGAWYTTCTCAAACACTATGACTTTAATCAAGTTAAAACTAATCACACTCCTATGGGAGTTAGTACTAAACTACATGAAGATGCAAGAGGGATCTCACTAGATCAAAAGAGATATAGAGGTATTATCGGTTTTCTATTATATTTAACTGTTAGTAGACTTGACATTTCATTTAGTGTTGGTGTGTGGCTTAGTTTCATTCTAACCCTAAAGAGTCACACTTAAGTGCAGTTAAAAGAATTTCAAGTATAAAAGGAACAGAGAAATTAAGTCGGCAGTGATACTTTTGACTGTAAGTTTTTGTAGGGCTGCCCGCCTTAGGAGGGCGTGACTCAGCTTCAGTGTCATGGAGTTGAGCATGGAATCCGCATGTGAATGCGTTGGGGTGTGTTGTCGAATTGAGGGGATCGCCACCGTGCCTATAATAGGTATCACGGACGCTCGAAACATT
Organism: Bassia scoparia; assembly: GCA_008642245.1. NCBI lineage: Eukaryota > Viridiplantae > Streptophyta > Magnoliopsida > Caryophyllales > Amaranthaceae > Bassia > Bassia scoparia. The sequence continues at coordinate 37,386 of SNQN01006235.1, read as the reverse complement.
GGTCCAAACTAGTGGCCCACAAGTAGGTCCAGTAACCAAAGTGTGGGTTCGGGGGACATGGTACGAATCAGATCTGTAACCCAATTCGCCCGCATGTAGCGGCCTCTACTCGGTCTCATGTAGTTCCATAAATCATAACAATTGAATTCAAAGAGCCTATTGAATTGATCTTGAAAGCACACTAATTACTAGGTGGGTTGCTATTATGTACAAACCAAGACTTCTTACAATGGACAAGGCGATCACTTGATTGTGAGTCAATGTTAATAAGGTGCTTAGAAAACCGGTCGTCCACGATTATCTGTCTTTAATGTGACAAGCGATTAAATTCCGGTCTTGTTTAAACAATATACAAGTGTGATAGAAAAAATGTACAAACAGACATGAAAACAAAGGTTAGTAAGCATGATAATATGTATGTGTGTCCTCTCACCTTGTCACTGCAAACAATCAAATTGTTAGAATAAACTCAACAAGAATCGCCTTTCGATTGAATTGTAATTGAGACAACAACGCGTTATATTGACAAAACAATATCTATAATAATGAATTGTGACAAGAATGAAAACCAAAAACCATGGAAAACATTGAAAGTATTAAGAAAACCCTACATATTTAAATGAACGATTAAAAAGTGAGTTTCACATTGTTTTAATTGAATTAAAACTCATAACAATGGTTAATCAATATTAGAAGAGACAAAAGGAATTGAAAAAGAGTGAAAAATAGGTTTTGGTGAGTAATCTCAGATTTATACCTTATTTCACTTGTTGAATCGAAGAGAATTGATGCTTTGAATCAAAAACGAATGTGTTTTGAGTGTTTTGATAAGAGAGAGAGTAGAAGTGTCTGGTGAAGTGTATACGAAGTGAAGGTGTGTAGGCTGTCGGACTGAGCAAGGCAAGGGAGTATTTATAGGACGAGCAAAAACGAGGCAAGGCAACCCTGCGTTAATAGCTGAGGCATGAGCGTATATACGCTCATGGGAGCGTATATACGCTCATCCTCAGCGTATATACGCTTCTCACTTTCCATAAGATTTTGGCAAGAACCGTTATACTTGAAGCTGCGTATATACGCTTGTTATGGAGCGTAATACCTCCTGACAGCGTATATACGCTCCATACCTGCGTATATACGCTCAACTTTTGCGTATTATATTTTCCAAAAAACCTCGAAATATTTGATTTCCTCCGATTTTATTCGTGATTTCCTTGATTCGACGCACCTAGACACCCTTGCTCTCCAAGCGAGGAGTTCTAGAAGTTCTAGAAGGTCCACGTATTTCTGGAGTATTTTCTAATTATTCATGTATTTCTGCGTATCTGCTGCGTATTTAACATTGCAAAATTCATAGAAAATCATAGAAAAATCAAAAAATAATTTAAAAATACTGGCGGATTCAGAAAAATGGACGGACATGATGAAAATCAAAAAGCATGAGAATCGCCAGTGTAACCTGTTTGAAAACCTTTGAATTTATCGAGAAAACCGAAAGAAAATATGTTTGCTTGTATGTGACCTTTGCTCAATAGTTCCGATACGACCTCACGTTATTTCCAACTTTGTTGAGTTCAAAGCATCTTTTCTGAGTCAAAACAATCGCGAGACGCGGTATGTTCATCACGGATTACTCATTTGGGGAGACACATTTTCAGGTGTGCTACAGAAGCCCCCACTTTGACTGAGTCTGGAGAGACGTAAGTACGTAAGACAAAAGTCAAAGTATTCGATTCGGGACGGAGAGCAACTCAAGACGTTCTGCGACCCTGAGTTACCCTTTTCGCCGGTACCTGCAAAACAAAGGTAGTTTACCTGTAGCCGTTGCCCATGCGCGTTTGATGTGCTGTATGGTCTGAGTCCTTGGAGCGGTCATTTCCCGTTCGGCTGACTGGGGAGAAATGCAGGACGTCCCATGCTTTCCGAAGAAATGAGCATTGGCTTGAAAATGATAGCCCTAATTCAGGATTAGGACTACCTCGTGACGACATAGTCTGTTTTTTATGTCTAGCGAAATTTGCATGCAATGTTGACTTGTAACTTGTGACCTTGATATTGAGAGAGGGGCAAGAGTCATTGATTTTGAAAGATCTTTGAATTTGGAAGGCCTTGTCTAGTCGATTCTAGACATAGTTTGAAAGAGTATTGAATTTGAAAGGTCTTGTCTAGGTCTGATTCTAGACATGATTCTGAGAGAGTCATTGAAGAGTCTTGTCTAGGTCTGGTTCTAGACATGATTTGAGAGAGTCTTTGAATTTGAAAGGGTCTTGTCTAGGTCTGGTTTTAGACATGTTTGAGAGAGTCATTGAATTTGAAGGAGTCTTGTCTAGGTCTGGTTCAAGACTGATCTGGGAGAGTCCTGTCTAGGTCTGATTCTAGACATGATTTGAAAGAGTCTTTGATTTAAGAGTCCAGTCAGGTCTGGTTCTAGACTTGATTGAGAGTGTCTTAGACATGATTTGAAAGTGTCTGTCTAGATGATTAACATGATTTGAAAGTGTCTGTCTAGTCTGATTCTAGACATGATTTGAAAGTGTCTTGTCTAGGTCTGATTCTAGACATGATCTGAGAGTGTTTTTGAAAGAGTCTTGTCTAGGTCTGGTTCTAGACATGAAAGGATGATACTAGAGTCTAATCCTAGTACAAGTGCCAATTGAAAGTGTCATTTGAAGAGTGACTTAGAAAGGTGACGTTTGGACGAGACTGACTTAACATTGGCGAGACAGTGACTTTGATTGGAAAGAGGCAGGGTCCAAAAGTGATTTTTCAGGATTTCCACTTTATAGCAAAAGACATTGAACACGTAATAGGGCCTTAGGAGACAAGAAGCCCCAACTGGAAATTAAGGAGCCATATGAAACGAGCCCCCCAGCGAGATTTGAGACAACGTGGTTTACGGCTTAGAGTCAACATAGGGAAGGTGGATGGATTGTATGGATGAGTTCCCAACAAGAGTACTAACCCAAAGGTCAGGTGGCTTTACTTCTTTGGATTGAGTCAATGAGTCTTTGAAGTGACTAAAGAATAGGCTATGGTTCGAGAAATAAAAAGGTCAAATTTGTGACTAGGGGCAAAGATGTGCTAGATACGAGGTTGGCCAATGATGTTGTGTCAAACATGAGTCTATGTCAGGTTCTAAACTGGCAAAACCATAATCGATTCTTAGCAAGTCAAAACACTCAAAGGCCTCAAATGATTTAATGTTAATGTGTCGAACCTCGAGAGGAGGCTTCCTACGATCCTTATGGAATCAGACCACCGTAGTTCTGATTGATGATTTGGACAATGCCTCGTGTGAGAGGGCTTTTGTGGTTATAATTGTGGCTGTGGTTTGAGGGTTGAAAAGCTTATGAAGTGACCCACGGCGCGCAGTGTGCTTTTTAGACTCTTGCTTTTTGTTTGAATTGGGCTTTGAGCTTTGGATTTGCATTGGATTTTGAAATGTTTTGCATTTGTGATGACTGCATTGAACTTTAATTTTTTGCTTTTTGCCCATTTTATTCTTCTCTTTTTTTTTTTTCTTTTGCACATGTTTTTTCCTACGCACCGTTTGGTCCAAAGGTTAGTAGATGTGGTGATGAAAGAAAGTAAGGCTAATGATAGTGTTTGTGCTCAAAAGGTTGCAAGGGTTTTTGATTTGATGTGACAAAGAGGAATGGAAGGGAGGGTCATTTGTGGAGCTGTGAAAGAAGGCCTCTCTTGGCATTGTTCAATTTCAATAATTAAATCAGTATTAAATTAAACCAATTGTGGCCAATGGTGTTGAGACTTGCATAGAATTAGAAATAATATTGCAAAACAAATGAATGTTGAATGTACACGGCTTATTGTATGAAGAGACTAATAGACTCAAGGGACAGGAATTGAAAGGGACACATGGCAGGACTAGGACTTATGACTCAATCCAGAGAAGGCCGCGCAAATCGATGACCCGCGCCTTGGGTGACTCATGAGGCTTGATGGTAGTGGTGTTTGAGTTTTTTCCAGTGGGCAAGGAAATATAGGATAGGCTTTTTTGTGGATGATGGAGGGTCAAGAGACATGGGCCTTTTGTGAGTAGGATGTGTTGTTGACTACTTTTGCCTCTTTGGGCCCCAGAGACAAGTGCGAGTCTTTGCTATCTTGCTGAAATCAGAAAATTAACTTTAGAACCCAGAAACAAAAGATTGGTCACTGAAAACTTTAAGAACAAACCTAACTCAGTCTTGAGGTTCTGGACTTAAGGAACTGAACTCGAAAGTAGACTTGAATAGGCTAGACCTAAATTGATTTAAGGTGCTAGACTCGAGAAAGATTCGAACCTAAGATGGCCTATTTCAGAATTAAGACCTCCTAGACTTACGAGCCACTTGAATAGAATGGGCCTAGCCTTGAATCAAAGTTCCTAGGGTTGAGTCTATGATCGAACCTAGTTCAGTTCTAAGGTTCTTAGATTGAAGTTGAAACGAACCTAATTCAGATCAAGGCTCTTGGGTTGAAAATGAATTGAACCTAATTAAGGTGTTGAATTGGAATTAAATTGAACCTAATTTAGGTTTAAGGTTCAAAAGGTCGAATCTAAGTCAGATTTAAACTCTTGATTGGAATCGAACCTAAGTCAGATTCTAGGTCGTATGGAGTTTGAAATTGATTTTGAAATGGCCTAATGGATCGTCAAACTTCATGTCTTGAACCAGACCAAGATTAAGAGACTGGGCCTAGTTGGTGGTTAAGAATTTGGACTGAATGAAGAGTCACAAGTTAACAAGCAAATTGATTGAAACGCAAATCCAATTTATTCACTTAAGTCAGGATCTAAGTGAACTATAGTCGGCTTGCTTAAGTCTGATAGTGTACCATGTCTAAGAGTAGAGCTGGGTCCAACTTCACCACACAACATTGGTGATGTATGCCGAGATACCCTTATATGCACGCATCTCGTAACACGTGCATACGCGGCATGGGCGGGATAGAGCTTACCTTAGCCATGTGATCAATTAACCCATGCAACCAAGAATAAAATCCCCCTTAAGGTGATCTCGAGCATAGAACATGCCCATATTGAGACCAAGGTGCCTAAAACATGACCCTATTCGAAGGGTCACAAGCAAAAATTCAATTATTTAATACGGAACTACGAGACTTTCAAGTCTGTCCACTCACCAAATGGTGATTATCCCCAGCAGAGTCGCAAAAACTGTAGGGCTTCGCCCGCCTTAGGAGGGCGTGACCTCAGCTTCAGTGTCATGAGTTGAGCCATGGAATCCGCATGTGAATGCGTTGGGGGTGTTGTCGAATTGAGGGGATCGCCACCGTTCCTATATAGGTTATTCCCGGACGCCCGAAACATTGGTGCCAAACTAGTGCCCCACAAGTAGGTCCAGTAACCAAAGTGTGGGTTGGGGACATGGTACGAATCAGATCTGTAACCCAATTCGCCCGCATGTTAGCGGCCTCTACTCGGTCTCATTGTAGTTCCATAAATCATAATAATTGAATCAAAGAGCCTATTGAATTGGTCTTGAAAGCGCACTAATTACTAGGTGGTTGCTATTAGTACAAACCAAGACTTCTACAATGGACAAGGCGATCACTTGATTGTGAGTCAATGTTAATAAGGTGCTTAGAAAACCGGTCGTCCACGATTATCTGACTTTAATGTGACAAGCGATTAAATTCCGTCTTGTTTAAACAATATATACAAGTGTGATAGAAAAAATGTACAAACGAGACATGAAAACAAAGGTTAGTAAGCATGATAATAGTAGTGTGTCCTCTCACCTTGTCACTGCAAACAATCAAATTGTTAGAAGAAAACTCAAAGGAATCGCCTTTCGATTGAATTGCTAATTGAGACAAACAAACGCGTTAGTATGACAATAACAATATCTAATATAATGAATTGTGACAAGAATGAAAACCAAAAACCATGGAAAACATTGAAAGTATTAAGAAACCCTACATATTTACATGAACGATTAAAAAGTGAGTTTCTACATTGTTTTAATGAATTAAAACTCTAACAATGGTTAATCAATATTAGAAAGACAAAAGGATTGAAAAAGAGTGAAAAACAGGTTTTTGGTGATAATCTCAGATTTATACCTTATTTCACTTGTTGAATCGAAAGAGAATCGATGCTTTGAATCAAAAAAACTGAATGTTTTGAGTGTTTTTGAGAGAGAGAGAGTAGAAGTGTCTGTGTGAAGTGTATACGAAGTGAAGGTGTGGTAGGTCTGTCGGACTGAGCAAGGCAAGGGAGTATTATAAGCACGAGGCAAAAACGAGGCAAGGCAACCCTGCGTATATACGCTGAGGATGAGCGTATATCGCTCAGGGAGCGTATATACGCTCATCCTCAGTGTATATACGCTTCTCACTTTCATAAGATTTGGCAAAAACCGTATCCTTGAAGCTGCGTATATACGCTGTTATGGAGCGTATTATACGCTCCTACCAGCGTATATACGCTCCATACCTGCGTATATACGCTCAACTTTTGCGTATATATTTTCCAAAACCTCGAAATATTTTGATTTCCTCCGATTTTATTCGTGATTTCCCTTGATTCGACGCACCTAGACACCCTCTGCTCTCCAAGCGAGGAATTCTAGAATGTTCTACAAGGTTCCACGTATTTCCGGAGTATTTTCTAATTATTCATGTATTGTCTGTGTATTCTGCGTATTTAAACATTGCAAAATTCATAGAAAAATCATAGAAAAATCAGAAAAATAATTATAAATACTGGCGGATTCAGAAAAATGTGACGGACATGATGAAAATCAAAAGCATGAGAATCGCCAGTGTAACCTGTTTGAAAACCTTTGATTTATCGAGAAAACCGAAAGAAAATATGTTGCCTTGTATGTGACCTTTGCTCAATAGTTCCGAGTACGACCTCACGTATTTCCAACTTTGTGAGTTCAAAGCATCTTTTCTGAGTCAAAACAATCGCGAGACGCGGTATGTTTCATCACGAATTACTCATTTGGGAGACACATTTTCAGGTTCTACAGTTTTACTAATGTCATTGATTATTCAGTAGATTTAGGTAATAGAAAAAGTACTTCAGGGACACTCCGGTTCCTTGGTTCTTGTCTTGTTTCTTAGTCATCTATCTATTGCTGAAGCATAATATGTAGTTGTTGCTACATTTTACTACTGAGCTCTTTGGATCAAGAAATATCTTAGAGATTATGGTATTAGGTATGATTATGCATTTCAATTAATTGTGATAATACTAGTGCCATATGCATTTCAAAAGATCCAGTACATCAATCTAGAGTTAAGCATATACATATTAGGCATCATTTCTTGAAAGATTATGTTGAGAAAGGCTTAATCAAATTAGATTTTGTTGAAACTCAACATCAAATAGTTGATATTTTAACTAAGCCTTCAGCAAGGGATAGGTATGAAAGAATGCGCATGAAACTTGGGATGATATATCTGTCTTAATAAAAACTCCTGAATCTTCCCCATTAAGGTAAAAATTTTCATTAAGTCATGCATGCTATGTACATCTCATGCACATATTTGTGACATTACACTATTCTAAGTAGCAGAGGATATATGTGACAATATCGCATGAAGCTGTGTGCATTTGTTGATTGAAAGATATGTGTATATTTAGTTGAAAGTTGAAAGCCCAATTTTTCTTTGTTCATTAGTTCCATTCAATATTAAATCAATGATATTACAATCGGGTAAATATTTTATATTATTCTCAATATTTTCTTTAAATATTCAGTTGTATTTGTTCCACATAAAAACCTAAACGCAATTCTTAAATATCTTGATTTATCATTTGGTTTCACACTTCATTTGGATTTAAATTCGAATTGCCTAAATTTTCTCATATATCAAACCGTGTGAAATTAGCTTACTTCATTGATCTATTTAATGCCCTAAACTAAACTTGTCAAATCAAGAGAAATTAAAAGAATCTTTTTTTACTAACTATATTAATCCCACCTGCAATTATCGTCGTTCACCCTCTTTCACCCAATTCACCTCACCCCCTCAAATAAATTACCCACTTCTCCAAACACGCAAAACGTCATCTACCACTATTCATCACCTCCAAAAATAACAAAACCCTTTCTCTCTCTAGAAAACCAATCTGATTTACCATTGGAAATTTCACCTCTCCAAATTGTCCATTCCATTGAAAAATCCACAAAAATGGAAACATCACCTCATAAATCAGGAYAAACTCAAGGTGCTAAGAAACGTAATTTCGAATGCATTGAGAAAGTCGGAGAGATCAAGGAGTTGGGTGAACCAATTCAAGTGAAGAAGTCCATGGCCAGCGTAAAAATTGAAGGCCGATATGAGCAATTCTTGTCTAGGTTGTGTCTACATGTTGATTGGTGCTATCAAAGTAAGTTTTCTTTACTTCTGGATATTGTGGAATATCAAGGTTGGATTAATTTATTGGGAAAGTCGTTTTGAATGTTTATGCTTATGAGCTGTTGTCTGAGTTTTGTGAGCACTTAAAATATGATGAAGAAACCTGGATGTGTTAGAGTAAAGTGAAAATTAAGATTATTAGCTTTGATGCTGAAACCCTAGGAGAGGTGATTGAAGTGCCATGTGAGGGTTATGCTCCTTACTTTAAGGGCAGATGGGAAGATCAGGAGGAAATTGAAAAAATTGAGGGAGATGACATTAGTAAGGTAGTGAAATCAATTCGAAGGAAACCCAATGTCACAAAAACAAACCACAAACACTTTACCCCCTTTCGGAAAATCCTATTTTATCTTGTTTTCTCATCTCGAATTCCTCATTCTCAACACCGCAATGAAGCAAATCATCTTGATGCTTTGTTGATGTATTTCTTGGAAAACAAAATTAAACTTAGTTTTCCTCACCTCATGATTAAACACAWGTATCAATTTATTGAAAATGGTTTAATTATTGGCAATCACTACTACAAAAATGGGCAAAGTCATCATTTTTAAGAAACCAAATTCATAAGTTAAGAAATCAGGTATTCTTAGTAACCGGTCTCTTAACTCAATCTAAAAGACCGGACATATAAAACTGGTCTCTTAAGTTTATGTAAGAGACCGTACATATCAAAATCGGTCTCTTAAATTCATAAAGCCCATTTTACWTAACTGTAATGTAGTAAATGCGTACAATTCTCTAGAACACTGATTATTTTACCTTATTAACCACTCCTCACTCTTAACTTTGTTTCCACGCTCCTCACATTTTCTCTTCTCTCTCCTCTCTCATCTCACACACTTCAATTTGAACCACTTCTACCGCATCTCTACTCTCATCTCCCTCTAAACTTCTCTAGATCTGTGTTGTTCCTGAACTTTCATTTAAAAGACGTGAATTTATTACTCAATTTTCTTTCAACATTCATGTCGTCGCTCGAAGTTTGATGTTGAATTTTCGATGTTCGATCTTCATTCAAAGGTATTTCGTAAGCTTTGCATCATTTTCAAAAGTAATTTCATTGGTAAATTTCTAATTTATGCAATTTTTTGTTCTCTCTTCATTATTTTTCCGATTTTCGGTTTTCAGTGGTCTTTTAATTAATTTTCTAGATCTGAGTTTTCATCTTTTTTTCGTTTTATTTTTTTTTCGATTTTGTTTTCTTTCTGTTTTTCAGTTTTCGATTTTTTTGGATGTTTTTTATTTAGTTTTTTCGATTTGATTTTTTTGAAATTATTTTCAGAATATGGTTTTGTTCTGCATTTTAATTTTTTAATGTTAGTTTCTATTGAATTTTCATTTATGTCTCATTTTTTATATTTTTTTCATGTTCTAGCTCATTGTTTATTCTGGATTGTTTGCACCATGTGTTTTTCTACCTTTTGTTGTTGTTGGGTTGTTTCGTGTGTATATATGGGCTATTGGACTTGAGTTGTCTACTTTTTTTCAAGCCTTGTTTTAAATCTATTCATTTAATTTTTGAATTTTATCATATTTGTTGATGGGTTTTTTTTTCCAATTTTCTTCTTTGTAGGAATCATGGCTTTTCATTTTCTTTCTTTTGAAATTTTAAATTCATTTCTTTTTTCTCTTTTTTTTTGTTGTACAACTTTCTGGTTTTTTCTCCGATAAAATGGTAAAGTATTTTTATTCAATTATTACTAATGTTTTTTTAAAAWTTTTTGGCTATTTGGGGTAACTCTTTTGATTTTTTTGTTGTCTTGCACGATATATACTCAAGGTCTTCGGTTAAGGTTGTTATTTTTGCTAAATTAAAGGATTTCAAATGCCACAATGTATTTAATTGATCTATAGAATAGAGCTTTGTTATAAAAGAGTCTGTTAATTTTTTTGTTATTATTGATTGAGTATAATAAGAAAATCAGAGAATTGTTTTTGTTATATTATATGTTGTAATATGTTTTGTTAGAAAAGTGAATACTATAAAATACTAGATATGGTGAGGTGTAGCCATGAACACATGTAACTTTTTTTAATAATATAATCACCAAAGAGACCGGTTATGTATGAAATCCGATCTCTATGATCTGAATATGTCAGAGTACTTTAATTCCTAAGAAACCGGTTTTTCAATTGCATGTTTACTGTAATTTTCGTAGCACTTAGATTTACAAATTTTATGGTTCCTCTTCTTTTGTTTTGATTCTTGTTTCTATTGTTGCTAGATTGTTTCCTTTATTGTTTCTACAAGTTTTGTGAATGTTTTAAAGTAATTTTTTCCTCTTTAATACCCTAATTCTTGAGTTTTGCAATTTCAATTTCATGGCTTTAATGATGCTTTCTTGTTCAATTGTTGATGTTTTGTTCTTGACTGCAATGTTATGTGAGTACTTTTCATGCCTAGGTAGCTAGCAACCCTATTCTAGTCCAACCAATGTCAAGTTTATATTTACATGCTCAACCCATATTGAATTTCCCCATTGTTGTGATTTCCTATGCTTTTAATGCGTTTTCACCAAGGGATTGGGAGGTTGATTTCATTAGATAGTGAAGGAGTGTTCTTCTCAAGTTCACCAAAGSATTGGGTAATGCGTTAGAAAAGATAATTCATATATTTTGACATGAACAAGTGAGGGTGAGGAAGGGATTCAAATTCAAGCTTGTTTTTGGATGATTGAATGATTTGCGACATGATTTCAATTGAATTTTTAGATTAGGATTGCAATTATCCTTGTTTTGGGTTGAGCCATCAATTTAATTGGCATTGGTTATGAAAGATTAGGGAACCTAATGATCCTTGGTGCTTAGTCTATTAGTTTTCAAAGCTTTTACTTCAACTCCATAGTACTTATTAGTTTAAAATTCCAAATTCAAAGTTGTTTTCAACCCCAAATCAAGTCTTAAGCCTCAAATGTACAACACTTCCTTGTGGTTCGACCCTTGTACATGCTGCATCAATAGTGCCTCACCTAAAGATCAATATCATATGTTAGTGGCCGACATACTTGTAGATGCCGCATCCAGAAACGAATTGGCATYTACTCTAGATGGGTTTGCAGGTGTACGGGTGCTGGGCCGTCACCAGGCCGGACTGGGTCTAATCCCTCTACCTCTAGGTGTACAATTAGGGAGACGCCTTTGGTTTTGCTAGAATTGAATTCTTGTTTTTGCATAGTGTGAGTATGCTTGGAGTTGTGTGAATTATACTTGGAACGAGTAGAGAAAGTCGCCACTGTACTTCATTCRGGAAGCTGCGAAACCTGGTTTAAACCTTTCCTATAATTGAATGAAGTAAGGCAAAGGACTCCATAGTTTGGTCGTGCACCAAAGGTCATGGATTAAGGGACAAGGGTAAGGGCAAAGTAGTGCACAACGCCCCCCGCATCTAGCGCCCTCTACTCGGTCATTACGTGTTCATTGTCCAAAAGACAACAACAAACTTATTTCTGTGTTAACCCTAAGCATGCAAATTACTATGTGGGTTGTTTAACAAAAATACATGAAAATATTKCCTAGTTTGTTGTGACATGTGTTGCTAATTCCATATTCCAAGAGCCTAATGTCAATTGTCCATTGCCTATCTTATTAGACGTGAAACATGAAATTTCATGATCTTGTTTATGAAATATTAAAGGTGAATGACAAACATGTAAGCACTCATACGAGGAAATGAATGTTTTGCCTTAAAGTTACTTTTAATTTATTATCAAATAGTTTTTAATCAATATTACATGTTAAATTAAATAGATAGTCGAATCTCTAACTCAAGCATGCATAAGGGTTTTAGAAATGACACGTTGGCCTCAAACATACCTTGCAACACGATGCCGTAAACCAAGGGCGGAGCTTCGGACCCTTAGGAACCCTTGTAAAATCTTGAAAACCTTAAACGAACCATAGTTCTAATGTTTTTATTTATTTAGAATGTGATTATGTGAGAGAGAGAGAGAGGGGGGAAAAGTTTGGATGAGGTAGAGATAGTCGTCCAAAGTTGTGCCAAAAGACTTTTAAAATGAAGCCAAGGCTACGTATTTATAAGCGCGAACCAAAAAATGGAATGGAAAAATGGGCGTAATTATGCCCAGCTTATTTTTCCCGTTTTTGTTGATCTGAGTTGCCTTAATTAGTTTTATTTGTCGGGTGCAAACGAGGAAAAAAATGATTTTTCGTGTTCAAACATCAATGGCTTGCAACGGAAGCTAAGGGGGATGAATGTGGACACCCTTGGGGAAAAAGCCACAAACTTGGAACATTCCGGAAGGTTTTGGAATGTTCCATTTCGCTCGGTTGTTCGTTTTGCTTAAGAAATTTATAAATATTTAACCATAAGTCGACAAATTATGGAAAAAATTATGTAAACATTACTTGTAAAATGTAGTCTTCTTTCATAAAATTTAGTAATTTTTTGAGCTGTTTTGATAATTTAATTAATTATTACAAAAATGCTTAGAAAAACCCAGAGCAATTCTGAAAAATTCTAGAAAAATGTTTAAAAAAAGTTAAAATTTTAGAAAAATAAAAATCATTTTTGGGGGTTCTAAGTTCTTGAAAAATTGCTGAGTGCAAGGGAACTTGGCATTTTTTAGGGCTTGTTAGGGTCTTAACTCTCTCGTTTCAGCTTGTGTGTTACAGGGGTTGTTTTATCATTAGTTGTCTTTGGCTAGGGAAAAATGTAGGTATGTATAGATGCCCCCACTTTGGATGAGTTTGTAAAGTCGAAGACCTCATAAAAAGAAAGCCAAAGACCCGGTACCTGCAAAACAAATGCGTTAGTTTTTCCTCCACCTGCGGTTGTTGTTGCTTGCTTGCTTGTCTGCATTTCTTGCGTCTATGTCTATATTTCCACCTATGGTTCTGTCTACACTAGGGTATTTTGAGAGGGTGCTCTGCTGTTGTTTGCTTTTGTTTGTCCGCCTCTATGCTTCCGTTAGGACTTTTAATGTTCCTTTARTTCGTCTACCTCGATGCTTCCGTTCGGACGACTAATTTTACTTTTGGTTGTCCGCCTCGACGCTTCCATTAGTTAGGACTTACTGGTAAAGCGATGTTGCGTCTGTATCGATGCCTCCGTTTGGACTTCTTGGGGAAGAATATGTTATGTCCATACCGATGCCGCCATTTGGACTTTGGGGAAGGTGATGAGTTTTCATCCGTATCAATGCCTCCATTTGGACTAATGTGAAGATGTTGCTTTGTCCGTACCGATGCCTCCATTAGGATTTTCTAAAGATAGTGATTTTAAAGTCTGTATCGATATTGCCTTTAGTACTAGTAGCTTGTGCTTTCATCCACGCTAGCCCTTTATCCCTTTTCGGCTAGTCATCCGGGAAAATTAGAGTGAAGATAACGTCATGTATAGCCACAATCGCGTATAGAATATTTATTTTTTGCTGGTGTTGATGCYTATGCCTTGCTTCGATGATGAATGTCGCATATAGCCATGATTGCGTATCACAATGTCTTTTTTGTTGTTGCTTTAACTTACGTTGCGTATAATAACAATTGGGCTATCGTTTGGCCACTAAATGCTTGCTGTGATTGGCATTCCTTCAACTGGGGATTTTTTCTTTGTCTTTCATTTGCATTTTTCCTTTCGCTTGATCGTGGCTATTGCTTCGTCTTGATTTTGTACTTGCTTGTGACATGTTGTAGCTTTGTTGGTGCATTTTCACTGCGATTTGATGAATCTTGGGCCTATTTCGCTTGCTAAGGGGAATTTTGTTCATTGTGCATGAATTTGAAAGTTAGTTGGAACTCCCGATAAGTACCAACGACAATTGAATGCAACGAGCTTCGCGCATATAAGTGGGTCCACGAAGAAATGGCTCAAAAATCAAGCCAAAAATAAGCGAAAGCTGGGCGTAATTATGCCCAGCATTCAACCAATTTTGGTCGATTTTCGTTGGGGTTTAGCCACTCTTTGTTTCATTTCTCATTTGGTCTTTGCATTGTTTGTGCAAACACTCTCCTAACTCCATTATAGCTTCAAGGAATTGCTTGGAAAGGCCTTGTATTGCACATCAAATCACTAATTATTGTAAGTTTGCTACATTAAACTTGAAATTCACTTGTAAGTTGCAATTTGTGATTCAAAATCATGTCATTTGAATATCCCTTGTAAATTTTTACAATWTAATTAGGGCTTTCTCCCATTCTTGTGTATGTCTAATATTGATGAATATCATTATTTATTCATGTCTTTTGGAGTCTTTTGCAACTTGTTTCATCAAATTTAGTGCGAATTTGAATGAGTTATTAACTTCTAAGCTTACTTATTGAAGAAGATGAATAGTAGCTTGTTCTTGTTTATGCCTTGTTGAATTGTGTATATGCCTTGTTGATTCTTATTTGTTGATGATGGAATAAGCCATTCCATGCCTTGTTGCGACAATGTGAGTGCTCATGTGTAGTTTCACAATGATAAGTAGCTTGAAGCTTTGGAAATTGCTTGTAAATGGTGACTTGATTAACTCACTGGGATTGTTATGCGTCAATGAGTTCATGCGTCGTCTTTGAATACATGTTGCATTTGGAAAAACAAAACGGAATTGTGCATTCCTATAGTCATGTATCTTCACTTGGGAGAAGAGGTTCTCTTTCCCACCCTTTAATTGTCGTTTTGCTTGCCTATTACCTTGATGGCTTGGAGGATAGTGCTTTGTCCTTGGCCGTGGTTGTATTGCTTATTAGTYGTAAGCCCCCTGAGGGCCTTTTACTTGGATAGGGATCTTCGTTTCTAGCTATTATGTTGTCCGTTTGTTTTCAAAGCCTTTACTTTGTTTCGTTTGCAGCATGCCAACTCGGAGAGCGAAAAAGGTGTCTAGCTCTCGCAATCTATGGAGAGTCGATGATTGAGGTAGCTCAGAAGAGTGTTGCAACCCGTAAAATCACAACTCCATTCGTCCAAAGAATGTAAAGTATTGTAGCCTTTGCTTKCCATGATTTTGTTTTGCTTTGCTTAATTTGCTAACTTCTGTCATCTCTTGTGTARAGCAACTACAAGATTCTTTCGTACTGGACTTCCAAAGTGGTGGCTAACATCTTCGTATCCAAGTCATCTGAGCGTCGTCCCGGAGTATGGCATATATTGTACTAGTGCGGTTTTCATGACTTCATCATCAGCATGGGGAACCTGTCGTACTAAACCGCACCTAGGATTTTAGTCTTTGGCTTGATTGAGTGGTGGAACACCTTTCACTTTCCATGGGGTGAAATGACTGTGACCCCCTCTTGACTTCGCCATGTTGACGGGTCTTGGCTTCACCAAGAGGTCTGTTCCCACGGACAGCGAGATAAAGATACATGATCCTCGCTTGGATGACTGGCTAGAGCCCATTATTCCCATACTGCGGGCAGAGAGAGGTCACCCTATAACAAATTGCATCTTGTGCCACACTAAGAATCGTGGCACAAGTTAAAATATCTCGTGGCTATTTGGTTTAGCCACAGGAATTCTGAAAAAAGTTCTTGTGGCACAAGTGGCTGTGGCTAAGATCTTGCCGCGGAAAAACTAAGGGTGTGGCAAAAAATGATTTTTATGCCACATGTATCCCCGTGGCTAACAAATAAGGATGCCACGAATACTCTCATGGATTATAACATTTTTGCCACAAATGTTGTTGTGGCTTACTAATTTCTTTTGCTACATATATTATCGTAGCTAAAAAAATTGCTACARAAAACTCACGTGGCGAAATTATAATTCGCCATGAGTTTTCCTATGGCTAACAAACATCTTGCCACAAGTGGTACCATGGCTAACTTATTGCATTTGATACAAATATTCTTGTAGCTAAAAATCTCAGGTGGCAAAAATACATATTTGCCACAAGTGGTCCCATGGCTAACAAACATCTAGCCACAATTGTTATTGTCGCTAACTAATTCTTTTTGCTACAAATATTACTATTGCTAAAAATTTACATTGCCACAGAAACTCCCTTGTCATTGCAATACATTGATTCCATTTTACAACATTTTTTTTTTTTTAAAGCTCAACAAGAAGATCGTCGATCACCAAAAAATATTTTATTAAAAATATATAAAATTACAAATGTACTCATAAAAAGATACATAAAACAACATAGTATGCCACACGCACCATTTTTGGCATTATCATTTGGAAAGTATTATATATGCACATTCTTGTATTCCATGTATGAAATATACATTAAAAACTATGGAGTACAAGTACATCATTTCATATTAGTTTCTAAATACGCTACTAAAGTAACATGACTTAGATCATCATATTATGACCGCCCAYAAAGTTATGCTCGTCACGAGTCACGACCCACGAATTATTAGTACTTTATTAATAATATTGCATATGACAACTAGTACCCTATGCAATATGTGCAGTTCCCTGCTGCTATTGCCAATGTACTGCAGTACAACTGACAACATGAGAAAACGTGGGTCTGCATGGATCCCGAGGCACAAGACCTTTCAGAACCAGGGCCTGTGGTGGTGCTACTGTAGCGCGTTCCCTGTTGTTGCTGCTGCTGGGGTACTGCACGGATCCCAAGGCCATCTCTGCCTCCCCTAACACCTCCCCTGCCAGTGAAATACATGCAGAGTACAGAAAAAAAACAAATATAAGGTGTCATACAATATACTCATTAACTCATGACTATAGCTTTACCTAACCACAAGGTTAGATTAAAATTTTCAAGGCAAAAATATAAAAAGTGTCCCAAAAAGCAATTAAATTAGTGTTGAACATAACACCAGGTTACAACATATTCAAATTGAATCACACAAAGGCTAAAAAGCTAAAGCACTTGTAGAAGATGTACTCACATTGACACATACTAACTTCTCCTATACAATGCATATTACATGAATGACACTGTATATCAAATTCAGGTGATAGTCCACTGATTGATTTCATAAATCTTAGCAAAGCAGCAAATAGCATTAATTTATGGAGCTTCATGGAAATTGTCTCATTTAAAAGGTAATCAATCAAGTGAAATGATAACAAATGATAAAACCATCTATACAAGTGAGAAGCAGCACCATAAGACGCACATGAAGCAAGTCGRCAACAATCTCCTCCAACTTATTACAATAGCAACTACTATAAAATAAATTTTAACCTGATAGTTCACACAATTCAAATAACCAATTCACTAAGAATTTATAAGAAGAAAAAAATAAAGACTAACTTTGCATCCTTGTTGCCAATCGTGAATGTTGTTGGCTTCTTGCAGCTTTTAAATAAATTGGCAGATTTGAAAGGTGGGATCCTGATTTGTGAAAAGTTGAAATAAAGGGTTGCTCTTCACTAGTCTGCAGCCAAAGAAATCAGTAGATTAAACTAAGGCCAAGAAGAAAACAGAGATAATTAGGAGAAGCATATACCTTACTAGATTGATGGGCCTTATGGCTGCTGGTATTGTTGTTTCATATATTACTCATCAATTACCAGCCTTGCCAAAGATAGTTGTTCTTGGTGCAATTTTTTTAGGAATAATTGCTCAACCAGTTTATCTATCCCCAAGATCTGCTGAAAAGAAGCGAGAAATAAGAAACAGATAATATGGATGAAGAAAGAAAAGGTGATAATCAGTAATGTGAATTTTGCATTAATAACTCAAATTAGTCAATATAGTATGATGTTGTAACTTGTAAAGCATGAATTATAGACCCAAGCGTCGCTTATCATCTAGGGTTGATACATCGTGCTAACTTGCTTTTGTATCATTTGGCTAGTGTTGATAATATTTCTTAACTCTCAAGCCACCAAAACCTATCAAATCAAGTATACTCATACTTTTGGATGCACAAAATTGTTGTAAGTTCTCTATATTCTATGATTAGGTTTAACCAAAATAAATGAATCAAGGAGAAACAAATAATATGGATCTTCAAACCGAAAAAATTTTGAGCCTACAACCAGTCAACAAAAATATAAAAAAAAACCAACACACAAAATCATAATTGAGGAGATTTCACACATAAAAGCATTAGCAATACTAATCTAACATCTGAAAAATCAGTTTGTCAAACCTTGTACCCAACGAAGTCATAGCACAAATTGTTAAGAAAATGAATTCTGAGAAATCTGATTGTAATTATTGTCGAAATCATTATCAATTGCTTACATGAAGTTGAAGGCAAATCAATAAAGAAGGGAAGTGATGAGGAAGAAGGCCACGTGAAAAGGCAATGCAAAATAAACTCTACATCTTAATTGGAGGAAATTAGAAGGGGATTAATTAATTAGAGTGTGATAATGAGTATTGTTGAGGAGGGGGGTTACGTGGATTCACAATGAGCGACTAAATTACTGAATTAGGGAGCGTGAGGGATAATGTAGCACCTGACACGCAGGATTTTAGGTAGGAGTTTTAATAGAGAAGGTTTAGATTGTGTCCTATCATTCATAGTGATGAACATTAGCCTAGGTTATTTGTCAACTGCATAATTGTAGCCAATATCAAAAGTTTGGTGCTCTAAAAAGGAAAAATAAATTTGCAATCGATATGGCTAAGTGACCCGCTTAGTAAAGATCATATTAATAATGTTGTAAACAGGTAAAAGAAACAAAAACTAAAAGCAATAAGGTACACTGGGGACTTACTTCTTCCATGATAGTGGAGCCGGTGGTGCTACATCTATTGTTGTCCTGCCTGGACAAACCCCGACACAGTCTTGTGGTGGTGGTGCTGCTGCTCCCTCTGACCTGCTACCCTACACAAACCTGAGATCACTTATTATATGCGGCTATAGAGGTACATAAATGTAATAAAATTGATTAAAACCCATAAAAATATTTCAAACAGCCAAAACCCTACAAACCATTGAATGCTATAAGATTGAAGAGGAATTAAAATAAAATTAGAATTTGCCATTGGTTTAGAATGTCAATAGTCAGCGAGAAATTTKGTTATATATGTATGTAAACCATGAACTACTTCGTAACACAATTTTTTAGCATTACCAATTGTCTACTAAAACATTGTATCATATAAAGTGTTTAGTTGTAGGTAATAGCATTATACTACTAAAATATACTTGCATGATCATCGAATACACCAATCGACACAGTCACATTACATGATTAACAAAGACTCACAAAGTAATAATAGAGAAGCTTCCATATTCATATCACGGTGGTCTTCTCAGCTCATAATGCAACAAAGCCTTGACAACATCCTAGTTTAGAGTATGAAAAGCTCATTCAAATCGTCACTCCTTGAAARATTAATTAAGAAAGTTTGCATTATTCCGAAAACAGGAGAGTCACCAACGAACTCGCGATCTCAATGGAAGCCCTAAAAATGGTTAACCAAATTTCAACAAATGTACCATTATACACAAAAAAACTACACTAATAAATGAAATTCTTAATAAAACAAAAGAGTATAACAAGATAATGCAGAAAAATAATGAAACTTTTGTGTGGAAAAATTTATCGAACAGTTGGTGTGCAATGCAATCAAGAACATAAATCAAAGAAAATTAAAAACCACAACATTACTCAATCAAGGCAGGATTGAATTTTCAAATACAAAATAACGGTACCTCATAATTTGATATGAAAGAATAATTCGACAAATCATTCAAAGTATGAAACTAACAAATAGAACCCAAAAATACCTATAAAATCGAACACCAAACAAATTGAACCAATCCCCAAATATTTCAAATCAAAATTTCCTAAAACAAAGGAAACATAATTCTAAATATATGTGCAAAAACAAAAGAATCAAACCCCATATTTTTGCCAAATGTGTAAAAACGTAAGCAAACAAAGTAAACGAAATTTAAAGTGTGGTCTAAGAAGAATTCGAACATCAAATCAAACTGGAAAGCTTACCTCCATTTTGGTGTTTGACTTGTGAAACATTCAATGTACGGGATTATTGAAGGATGTTGGTAGAAGAGGAAAGGGTAGCAAGCTTCACTACTAGAATTTTGCCTAAGGTCGACCGAAAAAAATAGGTCGGTAACACCGACCGACACCGACCACAATCGGTCGKTGTAATTTACCGACCGATTTTCAATTCGGTCGGTGTACCGACCGATGTTTCGGTCGGTAAATCAATGATTTTTTCCCACCCAAAAATTTCCCTCCGTTAGCATGAAATAATAAAAATAAATAAATTAATAAATTATTACCGACTTAAAAATCGGTCGGTGTACCGACCAATTTGAAATTGGTCGGTACACCGACCTATGTTACGGTCAGTAATAATTTTTTAACTTTTTTTCTGAATTAAAGCTTACTTAAAACTCTAACACACTCATAAGGCCTCTCTCTCTCTCCTTCTCCTTGACGCACCCCTTCACATTCTCTCTCCTCACGCTAACCCTTATTTCCCCATGTCTCATCTCTCTCCTCACAAAATCCTCACAATTTACCCAAAATCTTCCCTCTTTTTCTCACACAACTTCGTTTATTTCACATTTAAACCCAAATTTGGGTCTATTTTCGAAAGTATGGGGTTTAGGGTTCACGAAAATTTTGGGGGTTTTGGTTCGAAAATTCAAGGGTTTTGGGAGCTTTTTGGAGTCGATTTTTATGGGCATCTTAAGGTCTTTTGAGGTGCGTTTTTAGGGGAACTTGGTTCCAATTTCTGGATCTTTTGAAGCTTCATTCTGAGCAGATTTGTGCTCAAAGCTTGTGGGATTTTGGTTGGATGCTTTGGCTCGAAATTTTTGGAGTTTTTGGTTCATTTTAATACTTATTTATTGTTGTTTTGTGTGAATTCTTTGATTTTTGCTGAGATTGATGTTGTTTTTGTTGAATTGTTTGCGACTTGTTGTAGATCTGTTACTTCTGGTTTTTGTAGTACAATTTGACATAATTAATTACAAAATTTGGTTTAAATTAGAGTCTTTTTACAAAGCCCTATCTTTTTCCCCAAATCTGAAATGGTGGTGATTGTGTTGTTTATAGGACAAGTTGCTTGGACATCATACAGGTGATTCCTCGTTGAAATTTCTTTTGCTTCGGTCCTTTCGTTAAGGTCATAATGTAGTATATTTATGCTTTAAGATAAGTAGCTTTCGTTTCTTTGTTTGTCTTCAGGGTTTTATATCATAATAACGAACCAATTAGTTTGCTCTATGTGGACCGTGGGCCCCCGCGGAGGGCTTGGGCCTACCTCGAATGTGTGTAGTTGTATTGTGGGCTCGAGCCACAGAACTCGCACGTGAGTGCGTTGGGGGAGTGTTGTCGAGTAAGGGGACCACCACCGTGCCTATATAGGTTAATCACGGAYGCTCGAAACATTGGTGCCTAAACAAAGGCCCCACAGTCCGACCCAGTAACCAGCTCGTGGGTTCGGGGACATGGTACAGATTAAATCTTTAACCCAATTCGCCCGCATGTAGCGGCCTCTACTCGGTTTCATTGTAATTCCATTCAAACGCTATTATTGGATGCACGTATCTTAGCAATTTCAAGCCTTATTAGCGCACTAACGCTAAGGTTACTAAGTGTGTTACTATTATGCAAAAAAAGACTTCTACAATGGATAAGGTGATCACTTTGTTGTTAGTCAATATTAACAAGGAGCCTAGAAGACCGATTGTCCATAATTATCTGACTTTAATGTGGTTCGTGTAATTTCCAGTCTTATTTAGATAAAATATACAAAGCATGGCACAAAATATATATACAATATACATATATATATGCCAACCTTACGTTGTTACTGCAATCAAACAAATTGTTAGAATATAATGAATGTAATGAAAAACGCCTTTGATCGATCCGCTAAACAAGACAAGCAAACATGTTAGTATTGACGAAAAAGGGCCTTTGGTCGATCCGCTAGAGAAAACAAATAAACATGATAGTATTGATGATAATAATAAGTAATGRCGAAAATGAAAATGACATTGATAAAACGAAAATGAGAAGATTAATCCTACGTATTTACATGCAACAAGTGAAAGGTTGGTTTCTACATTTTATTAGTGTTATTGAAACTCAAAATAATTATTAGTCAAGTTAAAAGAATGCGAAATGAAGGTTTTGGCTGAGTAACCTCAGAATTATACCTTGATTTCGCTCGTCGATTTGATTCAAAAAGAGTGCTAGAACTTGTATTGAGTGTTTTTAGTAGCAAGAGAGTGTAAGTGAGAAAGCGAGAGAGTATGTGAAGCTTAGCGACGTATGCCGTATTCTTGTAACGTGTCAATCTCTCGTAGTGTGAGAATGTGTTCTCGTAATGTGTGAATCCCTCGAAGAGTGAGGCAAAGGGGGTATTTATAGGCACGAAAACCAAAAAAATGAGCGTATATACGCTCAAAACGCGCGTACATACGCTAAGAGGAGCGTATATACGCTCAATTTTATTCTGATTTCACTTCCAAAATTCAAGTATATACGATCCTAGGAGCGTATATATGCTCAAAGAACCATATATACGCTCGACGGAGTGTATATACGCTTCATGGAGCGTATATACGCTCGATTWTACGGGTATTATACCATATATTTGCTTTGATTTTSTTGGATTTTGGATGAATCTAGACGCACAACAAGAAAATCGATTTTGGCCGACCGCCTTCAAGGACCGATTATCGATCGGTAACACCCTTTATAGACCGAAAATCGGTCGGTGACGTCGGTTCGATTTTCCTTCGTTGCTAAAATCCTTTTCACCGACCGATTTTCGATCGGTGAGGTAATACCGACCKCTTTACCGACTGAGTGTGGGCTCCCCAAAAATGGAGGGAATTGGATTTTTACCGACCGTAGGTCGGTCGGTATTACCGACCGATTTTGCAGTCGGTCGGTAATACCGACCGACCTGCGGTCAATTCCCTCCATTTTTGGAGGGATTAAAGGGTGGCTTTACCGACCACAGATTAGTCGGTATTACCGACAGATTGCAAAATCGGTCGGTAATACCAACCGACCTGCGGTCGGTAAAGCCACCCCATTTATATTTATATTTTTTTTAATTTTTTTTTTGGTTTTAATTTTTTTTTTTTAATTCAATATTATTTTTTTTTTTTTTGATCAATAAGTAATTTCATTAAAAGCGCAGAAACAGATACATCCTAGTGACCAAAACGGTCAGCAAAACAAAACACTAATACAAAGCCCGAAGCCAGGCACTATCACTACGAGAAATGCTCCGAGGGCAAACACTCGTGACGCGAAGAACAACCGTCTCTTTCACCACATGAAGCAACTTATTCACTATCACCACTAATTAGGACCAGAAATCATTCCGCAAGTCCCAACACAAATAAACAACAAGCCTGCAAAGAGAACATAAGAAAACAAAAAGACGAAACTTCGAAATTCGCCACTCGCACCTGTCGAATAATAGGAGAAAGTAGCCAGGAACCTATCTGCAACAAGACGAAGATCTGCCAAAGATGGGAAGAAACAGGACACTGAAAAAACAAATGAACATGAGACAACCTGTTCCACAAGCAAACAATCAACTGAAGGAAAGACTCCAAACGATGAAGCCTATCTCGCGTCTCAAAACGCTCCTGAATGCCAACCAAAAAATGAATCGATGCTTGGGCACACTCAGACGCTGCCAAACACACTACACCCCACCAGACCTCATGAGGTCGAGAAGTAATTTATTGTATACAGCAGAAACAAGTAGGTGTCCATAAGCATAATATCCTGCTGAATACCCAGAGCTACAACATACTTTCACCTCAACAATTTCCGCCAATACCAACAGCAATCACTTGGTGCTATAATCCCACCAACACCAGTCTTCAGGTAAACAGAATGAATCATCTAACCCACACAATTCTCTCTCTTAGAGCCAAATCCCAAAACATGACGACCAGAGAGGGCCTGATTCCACACAAAAACACCTCTAATACCTAGCATCACACGTTTAGGCAAGCAAACAGAATCCCAACTGATATTACCTCCTTCCCAGAGTATGCGTGCCCGCTCCATAAAACGATCTGCAGATGCTGTGAGATTTGCAACACAGAAACAGGAAGAATAAAACCTGAGCCCAAACATATCACAACTAAGCAGACAGAGTAATCAAATGCAACCTCCCCATAAAAGAGAGAGACGAAACTCAAACTCGAATCTCTAGCAAACCATTTATCAACAAGAATATCACAAATCTTTAGCCGAAATCCGCTAGAAACAAATTGGAACACCAAGTATCTAAAAGGAATACGACCAAGAAGAAACCAGAGCACAACAGAACTCCTGAACATCAGTATCAGACATACCACGACAAACACTCTGATTCTGATGCTAGCCTCCTCAACAACGTAGAAACAAAAAAACTTGGAAAGCAGCCACATAGACTGATGGACTCAATGTCCCCTACAACACAAATCAGATCATCCGCAAAACACATATGAGTGAGTTAGCCAAACACGACAACGAGGATGAAACTTAAAGTAGTATTGTGAACCATATGCATCATCAACTCGAGACAATATCCATAACAAAACAAAAAGAAGGGGGAAAGAGGGTCCCCTGCCGAAGTCCTCTCGGACGAAGAAAAGAAACCAGAGACTACCATAAGAATCAAGGAAAACTTAGGCTCCGCACCATCATCACCAAACGTAAAAATGAGCAGAAAGCCAAGGTGAGACATGAAATCCTCAAGGAAATCCCAATCACCAGTATCTAACGCCTCCGCAAATCAATCTCATAAGCCAGCTAGGGGCAACAGAAGTTCTACCATAATCTCACCAAATCTGACACAAACGTACCATAAATATAATGAATGAACGACCATAGCAAAAAGCCCTGGTCCAGCAACAATGTCCGGAAGAATGTCCAAACGAGCAAAGAACCTTGGAAAGACACTTGTAAATGCTATTACAACAAGAAGGGCCGGAACTCCGAAACACTCGAGACAAAGAAACTCTCGGAATCAGGAAATAAAAGTAGCATAATGGATTTCAAAGAGTTCCCAAGACCAAACTATCCACACACAAGCCTGAGTAATACTCCCGCCAACAACTCCCAATACCTAATAAAGAATGCGCACCAAAACCATCAGCCCTGGAGCTTTATCTCCACAAATAGAAAACATAGCAGTTTCACTCATCACCAGAAAACAGTTAGACAAGAAAATCTTGAGAAAAGAAAAACAACGGACCACAACACAATCGCATTATTAACCAGCACCGATCCTTCAATTGAGAAACCCAGGAGAGTCTTATAATAGCTTAGAAAAGCATCACCAATAGCATCAGGGAAGTATGAAGAGACCCATCAAAATCATGAATAGCATGCATATTAGCCAAATCCTGCTTGATAACTCGATAAAATGAGCAAATAGAATCACCATCCTTTAACCAAGCAATCTTTGCCTTTGCTTCAAGAAAAAATAATGATTGTCAAAGCCACCTTATATATCCTGAGAAGCATCCATTTTTCAGCTGCACAAAGGTCTACATAGTGGATCCATATGAAGGTCTCGCTGAATTACTAATCAAGTTATCATGCAAGTCACCTCACTGTAAATCATAGTACCTCATTTTATGAAAGCTTTGAGGCCTTGTTCACATTCCTGATTTGTGAACAACCATACATAGGAAGCACCAGAGACAACACTTTCCACCAACTCGAATATTCCCTTAAATCAGGTGGACTGGCCACAGTTCTACAAAATATTAAAAGGCCTTTCCGAGCCTAGCCTCCCCAACTCTCAAGAGCATCGGAGTATATCAGAAACCCCTTCCTCCAAAAAAATTGCCAGAATGAGGTGAGTAAGAATCCAACCAAAGATCATTACCATACACATCTACTTGAGAACATGCCCAATCCCCTGTTATGCTCCAAGAAAAAAATTCCCACAAAATTTAACATCTTAAAACCACAATGAGAAAAACAAGCCTAGCAGCCAACATTCCCAATCACGAACACTAGTGCCATTCTCATTTGTACTTCAAATACACAATTCAATCGCCTCATCGACGACCAAGGTCCCTGGAAAATCAAAACATGACAAAGATCTCCCACACAAACAATCGCATTTCCCTATCATTAGTGCATTAAACAATAAGAACAAAAAAACGGAGGAACCACTTTTAGGACAACCACCAATGAATTAATGATGCCGAAACAAAACGAATACCAATCTCAAAGACAATGGATTCCAAGCAACAACAATTCGACTAGTTTTGTATTGGAAATATAGAAGAAAAGCAACCAACCATGAAAAAGAGTACTATAAGTGAACCCAAATGTTTGATTCACCTTAGTTCTAAGAGGCTACAAAACCAAAATCCTGATATTGAGAAAACCCTAATGCAGCTGTTTCTTTGGTCTATAGCACCCCTTAATCCAACAAATAGAATTAATCCATGGGAAGAGTGTGCCAACCAACCAAGTCTCAAGCCTTCATTCAAAACATTGAGATCTCAAAGTCATAGCACAAGATAGGAACATTGTGGCAGCACCAACATAGCAGGCGCAGACAGCCGTAAAGCCACCCTCACATGGCACACCAACACCACTTGCGGACAGCTGCAGGAGCCGTAGCAGCAGCAGGGACCACCACCGAGGACAAAAATAATTAAAAAAACAATAACTAGAAATTATACAAACAATTGAATAAACAACTTATATATTAAAAGATCATTTTATAACACATATAAATATCATTCGATACACAACAAGTAACAATGTACTGTTGTTAATAAAAACATACGCACAAACAAATCGAAATCTGAGTAAGAACTGCTGACGAGCACGAAAGCTCCAGAACCCTGAGCCCTTCCCACCTTTGGACCTCCCGGAAAGGAACAAGCCACCAAACCGCCTCAGATAGCATCCATCTGAGCCTTCATCTGTTGGAGTACCCTTTGTTTGGCTTCTCCCTGCATCTCCTCCTTCGCGCCCTGTAACTCTCCAAACGCGCTCGGTACCTCCTCAAACGCTCGGACATCTGCTCAACTGACTGAAAGTAATGAGAGTTGGCGGATGCAGCGTGGCCATTTGCGAGGCTTCTCATAAATAGAAATGAGATCCATATTTGCCCAAACCAAAAACCTCCCCCTTCGAACCCACCAACGTTGTCAAAAAAGACCATGTTGGAATCGGTGACGAGCCATGGCTCTGAGACGTCAGACATCTCTCATTAGTTTTCTCCTGCAATAGCTTAGTTAGTTCAAACAATTCTAATAAGAAAAATTCGGAAACGTAAGGACGCGAAAATCAAATTGCCGTAATAGGCATTTGTCGTTTTAGGTTTCGCGCTAATTTCTACGAACTCAAACCATACTATCTTTAAAGCTTGAACATGTGTCATTTACTCACTTAAGCTCTTAGACTATAGGACACGTAAATGCGAGAAAGTCAAATTGGTCGAATAGGCCATTTTTGCGTTTTAGGGTTTCGCGCCTAACTCTACGAACTCAAACTTTACTAGTTTAAAGCTTGAACAATGTCTCACTTTACTCACTAAAGCTCAATAACCTAATTGGAACGTTAATCAGCGAAAAAGTCAAATTGCCGAATAGGGCCATTTTTGGCGTTTTTTAAGGGTTTCGCGCATAACTCTAAGAATCTAACAAAACAACAGTTTTTAAAGCTGAAACATGTAATTTAACTCACTAAGCTCTAGACCTATTTGGACACGTTAACCACGAAAAGTCAAATGCCAATAGGCCATTTTTTGTCGTGGTTTGGGGTTTCGCGCCTAAGCTTCAAGAAACTCACATGTGTCTACAAATTTTACCATATTCTTTATTCTAATGGTGAACTCAAGACAATACATTTCCTCGACAATCTAGTAACATAAATTTTTAGGGACTGATCATCCTAATATTCGTTAAGAAAAGGAGCAATTTAATATTTTAAATCTCACAAAAAAATATTCTCTTTTTCAACGTATATTCATCCCAATGATAATAATAAAGATCAATTAGAAATAATTTTGGAAAAAATTGAGTTCAATATAAAACTAATTAAATATCAATTGCTTATAACAAATAAAATACTTGTTGGTATATATATAGTAAATATATAAATAATAAATATAATACATACATACATATTTACTAGTAATAACCTAATTAAGGAATAATTTGGAATATATCCAATGTTTAGTTATGCCAAATTTTAATATTTAAAATCAATATAAAGGTTTACACTACAAACAGTCAAATAATAATATGAATATAATAAGTTATAACTTTATATCCAATTGTTTAATTATCTAAATTAATGCCATTCTGTTGAATTGACTCATATTATGCCAAATCAACAACATTAATAAACAAACATAATTAAAACATACTAATAAAACAACTAAATCTGAAACTAATGAGTGTAATCATACGATATTATACAAATTAAACAAACAAATAAACATAACTAATACAAATAAATTAACAACTAATAAAAAATTAAAACATAACTAATTAATAGCATGCAATAAACCTACTAATACAAATAATACAAACTAATTAATCAACAAAAAACTATAACAACATTAAAAATAAATAAAAAACAAACAAAAAAAAACTTCCAAAGTCATGGTAGGGTCAGTTGCAGCGCTGCAGCAGGTGGCGGCGGCGGCCTCTAACAGGAGGGGGGGGTCCGCCGCAAAAGAGAGAGAAAAGAAACAGATGCATCGACGAGCGAGTGCGAACAGAAAGAACGAGCATGGAGAGGAGAGGCCGCCAAGGAGCGAAGATAGTGAGGAGAAGGCGCCGGGCCGGTGCCGGGCCGACGAGGAGCGACACGAGAGGAAGGAGCGGTTTGAGTGACGAGAGGTTGTTAGTGAGAGCAGGTTATTTGCTGAAATGAAAAAAAATGAAAGAAGTGAGAGACCTCTACGGTTAATTATGAGGGACAGATTTTTTTAAAATAAAAATTGATTACCGACCGAATTTCGGCGTACAGCGACCGAACCAAAATCCAGTTCGGTCGTGGTACCGACCTGAAAATTCGGTCGATAAAACTGAATGATTAGCCATCATAATACAAAACGGCCAGGGGTTTTTGGAAAAAAATAAGAGGTATCCGCGATATATGCGGTCGGTACACCGACGCAATGATTTTCGGTCGGGTACAGCCGAATATTCGGTCGGTAAAATTGGCGGAAACAATTGTGCATCGAGGTTGGATTGTGAGAGTTTACCGACCATAAAACCGGTCGGTAACATCGACCTATGTTATTTCGGTCGGTAATACCGATCGAGTAGTCATTCGGTAAAACCTCACCGACTGAAGACGGTTGGCAATAGTCGGTATTACCGACCAAAAAAAATCGTTCGGTGCGTTCGGTCGGCCGAAATCAATTTTCTTGTTGTGGAGGATGTGTGTATGCGGAATTTCTGGTGCGGGAGTAAATTCCAAAACCCGAAGTGTGCACATGTGGAAATTTCAAGTGCGGGAGAAAATTCCAAAACCCGAAGTGTGTATGCGGAATTCTTGGTGCGGGAGAAAATTCCAAAACCCGAAGTGTGCACATGTGGAATTTATGGTGCGGGAGAAAATTCCAAAGCCCAAAAAGATGTATATGTGGAACTTCTGGCGCGGGAGAAGATTCCAAAACCCGAAAAGATGTGTGTGCGGAATTTCTGGTGCAGGAGAAAATTCCAAAACCCGAAAAGAATGTCTATGTGGAATTTCTGGTGCGGGAGAAAATTCCAAAACCCGAAAGGAGTGTGTATGTGGAATTTCTGGTGTGGGAGAAAATTCCAAAACYYGAGAGAATGTCTGTATGCGGAATTTCTGGTGCGGGAACAAATTCCAAAACCCGAAAAGATGTGAAAAGGAGAAGTTGCATATACCAACAATCGCGTATAGCGATGAATGCCATATAGGCGTGTGTAGGCAACTGCACGTTAGATGGGCCCTAGCCTCGTGTAAAGGTGGTGCAATGTGCAATGCATAATGCATATATGCATGATGATGTTTGTATGCTCAATGCATGATGGTGCTTATGAAGTGCTTATAATGACTACATGTGTAATGCATGTTTGTCTTAGATCTAATGCATGAAATGACCAAGGAAATTGACTAATGGTAAGATGTTTTTGGATTGTGGGATGGAGCCGTCTCAAGCCCCCATTCGAGCAAAGGCGATGCTTGTGATTGCAAGTGAGCCCCCAACCCAGGGGTTTAGGGTTAGGAGAAAGGCTCAAGTTGTGTGGTGATGATGGTAAGTTTAGTTAGTGAGCCCCAAGCTTGATGAGCTTGCTTGGTGAAATCGAGGTTGGGGCTTGTGTTATAGGGCAATGGTTGATGGAGTAAGGTAAGGCTAGTGAATTTTGTGGAGTCGTGGGTTTTGGCTTAGCTTTTTGTGGTGGTAATTGTAAGAGATGGGGTATCGGGATATGATTTTGATTTGCCCAAATCGGTGACTTGAGCTGAATCTTGCTTGAGGAGAGAACATGGAGGAAATGCTGCAATGCGATGCTTTAAGGAGGATGCCTGATGATTGTTATAGAGTGATAGCTTAAGGAAGAGTTGAGGAGAGCCCCTTAAGGTGTATGAAAGACACTAGTGGAAAAATGGCCAAAGGTAACCATCGTTTTCGGGCTTTAGGTAACCAACTTCGATGGTTATCTCTGTGGCAGTTACCTAAAGTCATTTTATTTGTAACCAACAAAATGTTGGTTACAAATAAGACGTTATTTGTAACCACATTCTCAAATGTTGGTTACAAATAAACCCTTGTTTAACATTGACTTTTGGTTTTGTTGGTTACATAAAAGGCATTATATGTAACTAGCATCAAGTATGTTGGTTACTTAAAATTTTAATTTTAATTTCTTTTTGTTGGCTCAAAAAAAGTAATTGTAACTCACATATGTTTGAGAGTTACATATTACAATTATTACATAATACACTAGCTAGTAGTCCAAATAAAAATAAAAATTAAATTGACAATTAAAATTCTACTATTATATCTAATTATAATATTATATACGGAGTATATTACATTGTTTTCAACAAATTATACAATATAAATGTCAAAAATTAAATTCGAACTAATCATCCCAAGTGTACATTATTTGCAAGAGCGGAAACACAAAAATACAAGAAAAGAGCTAAAATTGAAGGTCAAAAGAAAGCTAGCAAAAGGCACAACAAAGAACCAGCAAACAACAGTAGTAGGCGGGATCAAAACACAACTCGACAGCACCATGGAGGTAGCGACCACAGCAAGTTTGCAATAATAGTAGAAAATTAAGTAGATGGAGCACCTGTCACCAATCAGTTCAATAATTAGATATCAACTTCAGATCAAGCTTAGCACGACTTGTGAATGAAGGTAGGTCAAACTCCTACCCTATATTGCATATGGCAACTTGGCAAGCCGTTGGATATTTTATGACAGATGAAAATACCTTATTAAACGAAAAATATACTTACAGTATACCCGTAACGTTAAAAAGCCATAATCAAGATGATAATTGTTGGTGCAAAACTTTCTTTACCTAATATTTGTGTATGCTTTTGATTTGATCTTGGATGCAAGAACATATCCTGTACATAGAATTAGCCTTTCAAAACGCATCTTGCACATAGAATCCACATTTCAATGTTATAAACAAGTAATTGAACACTCACCGTTTAGCCAATTTCTACCAGTTTAGAAGCCATACCTTCAAATCGATCTTCTGCTATTTCATCTACTTTGGGTTCACCATCTTCATAAAAATTGATCTCTTGGAAGTTTTACAAGGTAGCGACCACTTACAGCAAGTTTGCATCAATAGTAGCAAAACACGATAACTAAATAGAGCACCTGTCACCAATCAATTAAAATATCAGATATCAACTTCAGATCAACCTTAGCACGACTTGTTAATGAAGGAAGGTAAATCTTGTTAAATAAATAATGATCTCCTGTAAGTTTTACAAGGTAAATCTTGTTAAATAAAAAACTAAATCAACATTAGAAAATTAGGAGGAGCATAAAAAAGGTATAGGAGACTGCTGGAGGGAGTGTCAATTAGAAAACTTTCAAATTTAGGAGCAATTTGGACATCTAATTCTCATATGTTGATCAAAAGTTGTGCAAGGATGAATATTATAACACATTATATCGGTATTAATTCATTATTAGAGACCCAAAATAGCAGCATCTATCTCAAATATATAAACTGAATACATAAATGAAAGGTCACGGAAATTGAAAATCTAAGATAAGTAGGCTAAAAGTAAGCAGCAAGCACTCTTATTCAGGAAAGAGTATAATAAGTATCACAAATAGATTAAACAAAAAAAAAGGTAAGAGGAAGAAGACACATGAACTTGATCGAAGGGGGGAGCAGCAAAGTAATACAACAAATTAGCAACAGGGCACCACTGCCAGAAGGAGGGAAGTTGCAACAAGGGAGAATGGCACAGTAACAATAGTAGCTGGATAGTAGCAGCATTGCAGCAACACAAAGGGAGAGAATCAACAACAACTAGACACCACATCGAGCATCAACTAGTTACTGTAGAACATAGCAGCTCCATTGAGACAATAAAAAATTTAAAGAAGTCATCACCATGATGCTTATACAAAAATAAAATAAAATGAAAAGCATAAGTACAAGAATTCATTACATCGTAAAAATACCAACCACAAAGAAATATCCAACAAATATTAGATGGGAAAAAGACACATAACCAGCTAGAAGTATCCCTTGTGACATTTAGTGATCTTGGTGACAAACTCCATGACAAAGAACTCGATCTTTAGAAATAATATAGCAATAAAATGTGTCGTACAAAAGCAATTGAAATATATTTACAATATACTAGCATAGTAGCACCATATTGTAGGAGCATAACAGCGAAGCAGAATAAAAACATGAATGATTACAATCTGTTAAAGTATATAACAAATTACAATGTGTTTGTTCAGGTATATAACTTCTACTAGTAAAGTAGTAAAAACAAATGCTATTAGATTAGTTAGTTACAGAATTAAGGCTCAAATGATGTTGGTCATATAGGAATCAAAAAATGTGCATTTTTATTATTACTCAAATGTTGACTAGAATATTTGCCGATTTGTGCTACATTTGGTACAATATTAAACACCTAAACCCCTAAACCACCATCACTACCCCTAAACAAATAGTGCTGCCTAAGCCACCATAACTGCAAGCTTAAAGCACCCACTACACCCCTAAATCGCCCAAAAAAACGAACAAAAAAACAATTTACAAACAACTAACACAATTGAAATCGAACAACCCCTAACCCACAAAACTGTATCACCTACACAACCCAAAAACCCAACGCCCAAATTAGAACCCTAAACCCTTGTTCTATCTTAAAAATTCAGACTCTAAACCCTAAATCATATTAGTTTGAACTCTAAACCCTTATTAAATCATGATTCAAACAAAAACAATAATCCCTAAACTTTACTCAATCGTAATTTGAACAAATAAAACCCTAACTTTCAAACAAAAAATCCCAAAATTAGATCACAATTACATGAAATTAGAGGGAAAGAGAGAAGAGGAAAACCTAGCAATTGAGCGAGCATAGTGGAGAGAGGAGTTCGTGGGAGATGGGAATGGTGAATGTCAAATGTCGAATGGCAATGGCAGAGACAAGCAGTTGGGTTTGTTCGTGAGTGAAAACTGGAAAGTGTTTGTGGGGTGAGTGGAATGGATTGAAGGAGGGAGAACTGAAAATTAAAAAAATTGAAGTGTGCGCCAATAGCCATAGTTATATTTTGACAAATAATTATTGTAACCAACATAATAATATTAGTTACATATAATGGATTTATTTTTTTCTAAAACATAATATTTGTAACCAACAATTTTTTTGATAATTACTTATAATTTTATTTGTAACTAACATTATTATGATGGTTACAAATAATACCTAAATATAACCAACATTCTTAAATGCTGGTTACAAGAATGTAATTGGTAACTAACAATCAGTGCGATGGTTACAAATAGGGGGTTACTTATGGTCATTTTTCCACTAGTGAGAATAGGCTAAATGTTCAAGAAAAGATAAGGCTAAAATTTGTGACTAAGGGTAAGTAAATGGGGAATTGATGTGGTTGGCTAGATGATGTAGGTTCAAGCTCGAGTCTATGTCGGGTGCTACACTAGGAATTTGTGCTCCTAGCCTTAAGAGAAACAAACCAACTGGGAGAGTGGACCTCGGAACGTTATTGAGTTATTGGGTCGGACCTCGAGAAGAGGCTTCCTACGTATCCTTTTGGAATCAGACCGTCGTAGTTCTTGTTGATGATTTGGACAATGCCTCGCGTGAGAGGGCTTTTGTGGTTGTAATGTGTGGCTGTGGTTTGAGGGTTGAAAAAGGCTCGATGATCACGAAGTGACCCACGGTGCGCAGTGTGCGTTTTAGACTTTTGACTTTTTATTTGAATTGGGCTTTGAACTTTGACTTTGATTGATTTGCATTTGCAAAACTGACATTGAACTTTTGATTTTTACCTCTTTTTTTATTTTTTTTTTTGCCCATTTTCCTTTTTTCTTTTCTTTTCTTTCTTTTGCACATGTCTTTTCCTACGCACCGTTTGGTCCAAAGGGTTAGGTAGATGTGGGTGATGAAAGAAAGATAGGTTGAATGATTGTGTTTATGGCTCAAAGGTTTGCAAGGGATTTTGATTTGATATGATGAAGGGAATTGAGGGAAGAGGTTATTTTGTGGAGCTATGAAAGAAGGCCTCTCTTGTCAATGTCCATTTAAGTGTGAGGTCAGCAATTTGATTCCATTAAAATTAGAAGCACAAATTATATGGAGGCTAGAGAGATAATGATAAATTAAAGTTTTATTAATACCAAAGGAATTTATTACATAGAGGCTAATTGCAGAATTTAATCCTAAACCTAATGACATAGACCCAAAATGGAGAAAAAGAAATGATACACAGTCTAGGGAAAGGGACTCTCCGACTCGACCCTAAAGCTAAGACCCTAACTGACTCATGCAAATCGAAGAAGATCATCCTCTATGTCCACTCCAATGTCGTAGACCTTTGCGAATGTGGTAAGGCCTCGATACTTGAGATGATCTTTGTATTCCGGCTGGAGGCCAGAAATGAAGGTCTTGACCATCTCTTCTTCAGTAGGAGCAGAGACTAGGGTGGCAGCAACTCCTCTCCATCTAGTCAGATAGGTAGTGAACCCCTCGTTCTCTCCCTGGTTAAGGATTTCAAGCTCTCGGAAGGATGTCTGGGTCTGAATGTTACCCTTGTATCTTGCCATGAATGCGTGGATGATGTCTTCCCAAGTAGCTATTTCTTTCTCAGGAAGTGAAAAGAACCACTTCTGACATATTGGTTCCAAAGAAAGGGGAAAGACCATTGGAAAAAAGGCGGAGTCAATCCCTTTAAGCACCATGGTGGTCTTAAATTAAATCCCTTGATATGGAATCGAGGGTCATCAGTTGGCTTGAATTTGGGTATGTCTTGGGGTGAGAAATCCATTGGCAGTTTGGTTGAAATGTTGGGGTCAAGAGGAGGTTGGTCTTGGTAAAAGGTGGGGTCGATGGCTTTTTGGATCGCCTTTTCAACCAGCTTGTCCAAGGAAGACCTCGAGGTCAACTCCTTGATCTTAGCTTCGAGCTCTTGAACTTGCTCGGCAGGCTTTTGGATCATTTCTTATTCGGAGGCCATTTTGTGGTGTTAAGGCTAATGGGTAGTGAAGGTTGGAGGAAGGTTAAGTTTGGATTGGGCTTAGGGATCAAACTCTTCGGGTCGAGCAAGGGTTATGGAGACGGCTTCACCCTGTTTCAAAAAGAAATAAACTCTTAGTGAACTCCCTTGGTCATTATTGAACATATGGATGCAGGTGCAAATGCATGTCCTAATTCCATGGTCATCTTTCCTAGAATGAATGCATGAATGCAAGGTGCCCTTTCGTTTTTTTTTGTTTTTTTTTTTTTTTTTTTTTTTTTTTTTTTTTTTTTTTTGCTTTTTTTGGCATTTTTTTTTTTTGAAAGGGCACCGATTGACATGGGAATGCATGATATGCATGTGTCCTAAGAGGTTAAGGTTGTGCCTAGGTAACCTAAATGTCGATCCTATGTTGGCCGAGGCTAAGGTCAATCCTAATGTGAGTCTAAGGTCAACGTCTAAGGTCAACATCGATGGTCAAAGTCTATGCCTACCCTAGTGGTCAAGGGTCAAGACCTAAGGTCAAAGTCTATGTGGACTAAGGTCGAAAGTTTGGAGGACAAAGTTCTTGTGAACTAAGGTCAAAGTTAACTAAGGTTAACTATGCATGATGTGAACTAAAAGATGACCATGGACTATATGAAAGTGATTATGAACATGTGTTAAGGTCAAGAACTATACAATGGCTAGGGCCCATACAATGCACATATATACAACACATGATGACAAGTCAACTAGGCCGGGTCGGTCAAAGAGGGTACCACGCCTAAAAGTAGAGTTGGGTCCAATTTCACCACTTTCACGGTAAGTGATGTATGGCCGAGTTACCCCTTATGTGCACACATCCCGTAACACGTGCACACACGACATGGGTGGGATAGGACTTGCCTTAGCCATGTGATCCATTAACCACATGCAACCAAGGTAGTATCCCCCATAAAGGTGGTCTCGAGCTTAGAACATGCCCATATTGAGACCAAGGAGCCTAAGGCATGACCCTATGCGGAGGGTCACATCCAATATGCAAAAATCCAAAAATCGTGATGATGTAATTACGAGACTTTCAAGTCTGTCAACCACCGTGCCAATATAGGTTAATCACGGACGCCCGAAACATTGGTGCCTAAACAAAGGCCCCACGGTCCGATCCAGTAACCAGCCGTGGGTTCGGGGACATGGTACGGATTGAATCTTTGACCCAATCCGCCCGCATGTAGCGGCCTCTACTCGGTCTCATTGTAATTCCATTCAAACGCGATTATTGGATGCACGTATCTTAGCAATTTCAAGCCTTATTAGCGCACTAACCCTAAGGTTACTAAGTGGGTTACTATTATGCAAACAATGACTTCTACAATGGATAAGGCGATCACTTTGTTGTTAGTCAATATTAACAAGGAGCCTAGAAGACCGGTTGTCCATAATTATCTGACTTTAATGTGGT
>SNQN01006234.1:13549-33541 GCA_008642245.1 Bassia scoparia | reverse complement strand
TAGAAGTTAGGCGCGAAAACCCCTAAAAACGACCAAAGATGGCCCTATTACGCCCAATTTGACTTTCTCGCATCTTAACGTGTCCAATATAGGTCTAAGAAGCTTAAGTGAGTAAAATGAGACATGTTCAAGATTTAAAAACTAGTAATGGTTTGAGTTTGTAGAAGTTAGGCGCGAAAACCACTAAAAACGACCAAAGATGGCCCTATTACGCCTAATTTGACTTTCTCGCGTCTTAACGTGTCTGAATTTTCTGTTATTAAGAATTGGTTGAACTAACTAAACTATTTGCAAGAGAAATATAATGAGAAGATGTCTGAGTCTCAGGCCAGTGGCTCGTCACTGGATCCCAACCTAGTCTTTTTTGACACGGTTGGTGGCTTTAGAAAGGGGGAGATTCATGGTTTGTGCAAATTCGGATCCTCTCTCTATTATGAGAAGCCCTCGCGAGGCCACGCTGCATCGGCCAATTCTGCATTACTTTAAGCTCAGTTGGCAGACATGTCCGAGCGTTTAGAGGAGTCCGAGCGCGCTAGGAAGGAGATGGAGGAAAAGCAAAAGCTACYAGAAGAGTACCTCCAACAGATGAAGGCTCAGATGGATGCTATCATGAGGCGGTTTGGTGGTCTGTTTTCCTTTCCCGGAGGTCCAGAGGATGGGACAGACGGCTCAGGCGCTTCTGGAGCTTTCGTAGCGTCGTAGCAGTTCTTACTCAGTTATTACTTTTTGTGTATTACGAATGCATTATATATATGTATTATAAAAAGGATACTTTTAATATATAAGTTGTTTATTCAATTCATTTTTAATTTAATTCTATTTATTGTTTATTTTTAATATTTTGCTAGAGGCAATAATGTTAGACCAAAGGAAAAAAAAAGCAAAAAAATAAATAAATATATATATATATATATATATAGTTGATTCCCTCCATTTTTTAGAGCCCTCATTCGGTCGGTAATGCGGTCGGTATTGTCTCACCGACCGAAAATCGGTCGGTGAAAAGGATTTTACCGACGAAGGAAAATTCGACCGACATCACCGACCGAAATTCGGTCGGTCATGACGGTCGGCCGAAATCGATTTTCTTGTAGTGTGTGTGTCTATATATATATATATATATATATATATATATATATATATATATATATATAAAATAATAAGTTTATGATAATTCTCAATTCATAACAGCTCTGTCCGTATGTCTGCTCGTCCTCTCTCTTTTCTCTCTTCTCTTCGAGTCCTCTAGGGTGAGATGGCTCAAACTCGAAGAAAGCGTGGGAATGGGGGGAAGCGTGGACCCACTAAGGCCAAATCTCGCGCTAATACTCCGGCGAAGAAAGCTGGCTCCGGGAAGAAGGTGACCTGTCCTTTTTCCGTGGGCAAGGGTGGTGCTTCGGTGCTTGAAATGGCTGCGCAATGGTATTCTGATCTGGAAATTTTGTCTTCGTCTGAGGATGATGCCCGGAGTTTGTCGAGTGTTCACTCTCAGATGGGTATGAATTGCTCTGTTCTGAATCCAATCGACGCAGCAGCAACAGGTACCTAGATGCTAATGYCGAACCCTATTCCAACTAGTGCAGGAGGTAATAYGTCCTAATCTCGTTCTTCTCGGTCTAATAATGTTGATCTAAATGTTGTGTGTGTTCTCAAACCATTTCTGGATTCTTCAAGTTTGCCTGAGACCATTGCAATCCAAAACCCTAACCAGTCTGATTGCTCTGTTCTGAACCCTAACATTGTATCATTGCCTGAGATTGTGACCAGTCTGATTGTGACTCATGTGGGCAATCCGACCAGTCCTGTGGTGGCTTGCTCCCATAAACCTGTCATTGCCCTTTTTGATGTCCAAGAGGAATTGGATTTTTGGCAAACTGATGTGTTTTGCGTTGTTGGTGGTGCTCGACCCCCTGTTTAAGTAATGGAAGGTTTTTTTCGTCGAGTGTGGGGGAAATTGGGTGTGGATATTGTGGCTCCGTTGAAAGATGTAGTTGATGTTCATTTCCTTGACAAGGGTGGCTCTGATTRTGCTCTAAAGAGTCGATTGACTTTTGATAGAAAACCAATTATTGTGAAGCGTTAGGACCCTGATATGGACATGACTGATTTTGACACTTCTAAGGTTCCTATATGAATCCGTTTGCCTAATTTGCACCTAAAATATTGGGGTAGGGGATGCTTGGAGAAACTTGTTGAGGGTTTTGGAAAGTTGGTGCAACTTGATGCTTTCACTGAGAAGAAATCTCGACTTCAGTATGCCCATCTTTTGGTTGAGGTCAGCTTGAACCAGATGTTCCCAGTTGAGTTTTGTTTTATTAATGAAAAGGGTGTGGAACTGCAGCAACAAATTGAGTATGAATGGAAACCCACTCAATGTACTTTCTTCCATAAATTAGGCCATTTGGAAGATATTTGCAGGAAAAAGAAGACTGCTAAGCAAGTGTGGAAGCCTAAGGAGCAAGAGCAACTCCCACCTAAAGTCACTGTTCAGGAGAGAACTATTGATGTTGATGGCTTCATCACTGTATCCCAGGGTCCTAAAGCTCGTCCACTGAATACTCCTAAGGGTCAACCTCCTGTTACCAATTCTTTTAACATTCTGGGGTTTCATGCTTCTTTAGCGTTGGATCACAATGCCACTTTGATTGACAGTTTGGACACCTCTCTGCAACTGGATATGGGGTTGGACCCCCCTATCCTACATGGATAATGTTGTTACTTGGAATACTAGGGGACTGAACAAAAAGTATAAACAAAACCTTGTGAGGAATCTTGTTGTTCTTCGCAATGTTAAACTCTTATGCCTCCTTGAAACAAAAGTGAAGCCCAAAGACTTGGGGGCCTTGTATCTAACTATTTGCCCAGGTTGGTGTATTACTTCTAATATACCTTGGCATGGGAAGGGGCGAATTATTCTTGCTTGGGATCCTACTGCTTTTGAGGTACAAATTGAGTTCTGCTCTGATCAGCTAGTACATTGTAAGGTGAAGCCAGTTAGAAATTCTATCCAATTTCATTGGGGTTTTGTTTATGCTTTTAATGATAAGATTGCTAGACAGAAATTATGGTATGATCTCTGTTCCTTGGCTAGTGGTATCCATGGAGGTTGGGTTTGGTCTGGAGACTTTAATGTAATTCTACATCCAAATAAGAAAACTGGTGCTATGCATGACAATTCGAGTGTTTCTGAGTTTGCTGATTGTGTCCAGTTTTGTGGCATTGATGATGTTAAATTCACTGATCGGTGGTTTACATGGACTAATAAACAGGATGTTGATGGTCGGGTGATATGTAAACTGGATAGGGTGATGTCCAATGTGGATTGGGTCCACTCTTTCTCTACCACTAAGGTCAGGTTTTTACCTGAGGAGTCCTTTGATCATAGTCCTGCTCTACTCAGTAGCTTCTCTGAGGTCCAAGGCATGAAGCCGTTCAGGTTCTTCAACTTTTGGTGTGACCAACCTAGGTTTAATGATCTTGTTGCACTGCAGTGGGAAAAGGATGTCCAAGGTTTTCACTTATTCATGGTTACTCAGAGGCTAAAGGCTCTGAAACCTCATATCAAGGATTTCAATAGGAATATTGTGGGTGATGTTGTTGCTCAGGAAAAGCAGGCAGCTGCTGCTTTGTCACGGGCCCAGTACTTCTTGCATGCTAATCGTCTGCTTCCTACAACTATTTAGGAGGAATTTGTTGCTAATCAAAAGTATAAGGAAGCTAYTGATCTTCTCTTGCAGTTTCTTAAACAAAAGGCTAAGGATGATTGGATTTGCTTCGGGGATGAAAATTCTGCTTTTTTTCACAAAGTAATCAAGGCAAGGGCAAGCAGAAATRGTATTAATAATATTTAGGGGCCTAATGGAGACTGGATTGTGGATCCTCAGGCAGTGAGTACAGCTTTTGTCTCTCATTTTACTGGTTTTATGAATGGTGGCCAGGGTATTTCAGGGAAGTTAAGGCACAAATTTTGCTTCATGCAATTTTTTGACAAGATGCTCTGCTGAGTTGTTGAGTCTTCAGTTCACTGCAGAGGAAATCAAGGGTGCTATTTGGGAGATTCCTCCTCTAAAGCACTGACATTGATGGGTTCGACAGTTTTTTTTTAAATACTGGCATATAGTGGGTGTTGATGTCATTAAAGCTGTGCAGGAGTTTTTTACAACAGGAATTTACTTGGACACTAACTGCACATCATCCTTATTCCTAAAGTTAAGTGCCCTATTGGTGTGACTGATTATCGACCTATTGCTTGCTGCTCTGTGTTGTACAAGTGCATCTTTAAGCTTCTGTGTTCTAGGCTGAAGTTGGTTCTCCCWTTTTTGGTTTCTCCTACTCAGGGGGCTTTCATTTGTGGCAGGAGCATCATCAATAACATCCTCATTTGTTAGGATTTGGTGAAACATTATGCTAGGAAGAATGATATGCCAGGTTGTTTAATGAAAATTGTCCTACAAAAGGCTTATGACACTGTGGAGTGGTCTTTCCTTGAGGAGCTTTTGGTTGCTTTGAGGTTCCCTTCTCATTTTGTTCAGGTAGTGAAGGTCGATCTGTGTTACCACTACCAGCTTCACCTTGCTAATGAATGACACTTGTCAAGGTTTTTTTGGTGCTAATAGAGGTCTCAGGCAAGGGGACCCTATGTCTCCGTTGCTCTTTGTTTTGTGTATGGAGTACCTTACCAGGACTCTTACTTTCATTGGGAGGAAAAAAGCCTTTAGATTCCATTCCCGGTGCAAGTGCCTTGCACTCAACAACCTTTTCATTGCTAATGATCTCATGGTTTTCTGTAGGGGGGACCTTGCTAGTGCCTCTTTACTTGTTCAAGGGTTAAACCACTTTGAAAAAGTCTCTGGTTTACATGCTAATAATCGTAAGTCTGAGATTTATGCAGTCAATATGCCACCTTCTGATCTTCAGCAGCTTTGTTTACATACTGGTTTCATGGAAGGTTCATGGCCTTTTAGATATCTTGGCATTCCTATTTGTAATAGGAAAGTTTCTGCTTCTAATTGTGGGGATTTAATTGATAAAATTATGAAGAGGATTAGCTGTTGGCAGACGAGAAACCTCTCCTTTGCAGGGAGGTTACAGCTTGTGAATTCTGTTCTTATGAGTCTTTGCACTTATTGGATGCAAATTGTTATCCTCCTTAGAGCTYTGATTCACCATATTAATTAGTTGTGCAGGAAGTTTCTATGGGAAGGGCATGTTCATGGCTCAAAAATTGGCTATGTGAAATGGTCTTACYTTTGTACACCTAGGAAATTTGGTGGCTTAGGTGTCAGGGACATTGGCTTATGGAATAATGTGGCTCTTGGTCGGATTCTGTGGCAAATTGCTCAAAAGAAGGATACTTTATGGATGAAGTGGGTTAATGCTGTCTATCTCAAACAACATGATTTATTCCATTATCATCCTTCTTCTCAGGCTAGCTGGATATGGAAGATGCTCTGTTTTGTTTGAGTGTATTTGCAGACACTCAATCTGGATACTTGGTGGCCTAATCAGTCCTACTCTATTGGTCACATCTATCATCACATTCAAGATGCTGGTGCCAAGATGCCTTGGTACAAAGTGGTCTGGAATAATGCTGATATGCCTAAGCAAAAGTTTATATGGTGGCTCATTATGTTACYAAGACTACCTGTCAGACAGAGACTAGCCTTGTATGGAGTTTGTGATTCTGCTCTTTGCTGCATCTGTGAGACTCACATTGAGTCCCATGACCATCTGTTTTGGCACTGTGTTTATGTACAACAATTATGGAGTGCCCTCTTTTGCTGGCTACAAATTTCCAGGAGGTTTGGAGGTATGCTTCATATTATCAGTTGGATTAGACGAGGCAAGGGCATGAGCAAAGTTCAGAAAAGTATGACTAGTGTTGTGTATCAGTAGTGGCTAAGTAGAAATCAGGCTTATTGGCACAAGGAGGTTTATTCTATCCCTTATTGTATTAGACAAGTTTTATCTATTCTTAGGGTTAGATTAAAGAGGTTCTCTCAATGTAATATGAAAAGYAAGGATGTACTGTGGTTACAACAGCTGAGTGTTCTTGGTAGTTTGTTACCAGTTGGGCTGCAAGTCCTACCTTGAGATCTACTTAGTTAGGTGGTCTCTGGAGGGCTTTGCTTAGGTTGTATTTGTCTGTGCTTTTAATGCTATTTTTCATTTAAAAAAAAAGTTTATGATACAAAAGTATATTATAACGTATTAAAATACACATTATCATTCAAAAGTACATAATAACACACAAGTATGAGATATAAGTATATGATATAGAAGTACATTATAACGTATTAAAATACACAATAACTTTCAGAAGTACATAATATTACACACAAGTATAATTAATAAATACATTATAAAAAAGTACAATATATCGTATTAAATTAAAGTGTACAATATCATTCGGAAGTACATAATATCATACACAAGAATAAGATCGATTTAAAATAAAATAAAAACAATTTGTGCATCATCTACCATCCACCATCACATTCATCCCACAAATTTGACCATCACTTTCATCCCACCATCACGTTCATCATCTGCAATTGAGATTTTTGTTTTTTTATAAAAAGCAACCAACCTTATTATCTTCTCCTACACCTATTACATACCACAAATCCCAACTTCTTGCGTCAACGAACAAACTTGATGTCGGAGATTCCTCAACGATCAATCTGACTGGTTTGAATAATCGTTTGTGAATGAAGYAAGAGGAAATTTAAGGATTTATAATTTGGYAAAGTTGTTCACTAGTTTTTTGTTAAGAAAAAAAGGCTTAGTTTGAGTTAAATATCACGGGAGTTTGTTTGAGTCTACAATAAAATTGTTGTAGACCGGGTCCACACAAGACTGATTGATACAATAATACTGCGTATAAGTATCTAACTGCAATAATGTTTGGTTTGCATTCATACAACAAATGTAATAAAATGAGAG
Organism: Bassia scoparia; assembly: GCA_008642245.1. NCBI lineage: Eukaryota > Viridiplantae > Streptophyta > Magnoliopsida > Caryophyllales > Amaranthaceae > Bassia > Bassia scoparia. Next base: position 26,596 of record SNQN01006234.1, on the reverse strand, counting down.
GCGGCATACACGTAGTCCATATGAGGTGATGTCGACTACGGAATCAACGCGGATAATCTACATGCGAAGTACTACGTATTAAATAATTGCGTCCTATCAACTTGCATAAGATAATTTTGACTTTTTGTGCCCAATGAGATATTATTGTGGATGAGATATAAAGTCACTTTTTATATTAATATAGTGATTATTTTATTAAGAGCATATCATGAACAAAAAAAAATTATRCATGGTTCTCTCTCTTACGTTCTCTCTCATTCACGTCAACAAACAAATACTCTTTCCGTTACGTATTATTTGAAATATTTGATATAAATGTGTGTTAAATATTACTTGAAACAATTATCTCTTTTTCCATTTTTAGTAAGTTTTTTTCTACTTTATTCACTTTTCCACTACTTTTCTCTCTCTTACTTTTTCTAATCTTACACCAACACATTACTTTATTCATTTTTCCTCTCTTACTTTTTTCTAATTTTATACCTACTCATTACTTTATTCCTTTTCTCTCTCTTACTTTATTCTAATCATATACCCTTATCTAAAATTAAGAAATTTTGCCTAAAAAATCTTTCTAGTTCAAATGTTTCAAATAATACGTAACGGAGGGAGTATATCTAACTTTCCCCTTCATAACCATGAATAAAAAAAATTATTCATGTTACTATTCACCTTCCGCAACTCATTTTAACCTAGCCCACCTCATTTTATCACGATCAATTAAGAAATTAAGTGATTAATATAAACGTAATTAACTATGATTATCAGAATTTTTGTAGATTATTATAATTAGTGTAAATATCATTACTAATTACCTAAGCCTAATTTAACGTAGCATACATAGAGTACTTATTATTAGCACGATTAAAGCTATTATTTCATTCTTATATTAAAATATTAAATTTATTTAATTATTGCAAATTTGAAAGAAAAATAACCCAGTAGTGCAATTAGACATAAAAGATTCTTAACCCTTAATACAATTTAAATCTAATTGTTGTTCTCGTAATGCCTAAACTTCCTCCAAATATGCTCAATTAAATCRTTTTTCAATTGCAAGTGACATTGTTGATCTTCAATTTGTGTTCTACGTTGCAAGTATATGTTGATGTCAATAACATGTTCATTGTTATGRTGGAAATCATTCTCGGTGGAGCTACTCTGGCTATCAACGAACGGAGATGTGTTGGAGTTGTGTAAATATGTATCTCGTTCATTTTCAACGATCATGTTGTGCAATATAATGCATAATAACATAATCTTATGAAGTATTTGAACATCCCAAGCAAGAGATGATATTCGAACGATAGTGAATCCAGATTCGAACGATGTGTTGTGCAAACAATTTATGTTTTGGAGTTTGCGGACCAYTGATAGACTTCACGAATGTAGCCCACTTTTGACAAATACCATTAGTTAMGTAATACGCCTTGTTGTATTGATGACCATTGACAACAAAATTAACAGAAGCAGGGGCGGATCTAGGATTCAGATAATGGTTATGCACTCGAAGTCTTCGATAATAATGCATTAATCTTCGCAGACCATGTCACAATTGTCGTGCAAGAATTTTTCATAAGCTTGTCTATGTTGTATTGAAAATAAATTAATTATTTTTTAAAAAAAACAACTTTAACAAATTAAAGTTTTATGTTTTAACTCCATACTCTTATCCTTTTATATACTCGTAGTTCGTATTAGCGAAAATAAAGTAAAGAAATAAAAAGGCATTTTCTTTTTAACGAAAAAACAGGAAAAAATTACTTCGTAGTTTTTTTTTAGAGAACTCCGTAGTTATAACTTATAAGATAACATGAAAACAAAAAGGAAACGAAAAGGAAAAGATTAAAAAAGAAAAAAAAAGAAATTAAAAGATAATCAGTAAAAGTTAGGAGTCACGTGGGGTATGGGTAAATGTAACCATGCTTTTATCCTGTCGTAGTCATTCTCTCTCTTCTCTTTATTTAATTTTTTTCTCTCTCCTTCTATCAACTTCATCTCTTCAATATGTTCGTGAAAAATAGCAGAGAAGCAATTTCCATGGAAACCTCATAATCCATCCATACAATTGAACCTGATTTTTTACTCCATTATTGGTTATGCATATGTATAACCATCCTAAAGCATAGATAATCCGCCCCTGAACAGAAGGCGTACACCCATTCAACACATCCTCAAATATAGGACATCGGTGTAGAACATTAATGTCATTGTAAGTGCCCGACATCCCAAAGAATGAATGTCAAATCCACAAGTCTCGATCAGCAACAACCTCTAGTACAAGAGTGGTTACTCATTCTCTTCCTTGATAGTGTCATTTCCATACAGTTGGACAATATTTCCACTCCCAATGCATGCAATCAATGCTTCCAATCAGTGAAGTTCATCTAGGTCGAAGGAACATATTCCTCCACATCGTTCTCTTCATCCTTATCATGAATTTCACAACTTTCATCTGTGCTCTCGCCTCCACCGGGTGTTGATTGACGAGAAACACTAAAACCACTTCTTAATCCATATTCGTAATATGTTTGTTGGTAAATTGGTTCTCTTCACAAGTTATATTGATTTGATTGGGCAAAGTTGAGGTTTGGTGGGTAATTATGACATTTCCCCTCGAAATTAAGAGTGAAATTTTGTGAGATTACTTGAGGATAATTTTGTGGGTGATAAGGAGAATTTTGAATGGAGTATCCTTATGTTTGGTAATTGGATGGATTATTTTGTGGATTTTTTTTTGTTTTTGTGATTTGTTGGAGGCTTTGGATTGTTATAAACGTAATTTGAAATATTTGGATCCATGATTTTCAAATTTTTTTGAGGTGGATTTGTGGAAGAAAATTTAATTAACACACTAATTGTGTTTTTTTTCAAGAAAAAATATGGAGAGAAAATGAGCTAATTTTTTTGTTGAAACTATATCAATATGGGTGACGATTTATAGAGAATGAAAAAATATGACTGTTGGTAAATTTTTTAAAATTTTGTAAAAAGTTATTAACGTTGCAAAATTGTAACGTTAATGTACCTAGTCGTAGAAATGAGCCACTAGACAAGTGACGCCCCATGGCTGTGTTCATTTTCCTTCTGAACCTTTTGTTTTATTCCTTTTTTTAATTCTCGAAGTTGTACTGGTCCTTCATAATTAATTGGATGACAATTTTGCCCAGTTGTCATCCTTGCGAACGATGCGTCTTTTGTTCATCTGACACTTCCATTTTCTTACCCAATTGTTAAATTGATACAGTTTAACGAATAATTATTTTCATTGATTGTTAAGGATGATCTAAGGAGTCATCTTATATGTAGGCCTTATTCTATAGTGATTATTATAGCGAGGATTTTGGTTAAAAAATGTTGATTTAACTGCAATGGGTTGATGAATTGAACTGAACTAACTGAACTGAAAACCTGATGAGCCACAATAAATTTAAAATTGAAACAATGTCAATTCAATCAACTGTGAACTAACATTTAACTAAAAAGAATTTGAACCAAGACTGAAAACTCAAATGAAATTGAACTCAAATGAACATGATTTTTAAGAAAAAACCAAACTGAACTTTATTGAAATGAAATTAGCTGAAAAACTATAAATTGATTCAAATTGAACTGAACTGAAATTAACGAAAAAAACTATAAATTGTTTTAAACCGAATGGAAATTAACTGAGAAACAATAATTGTTTAGAACAAGATTGCTTTTAGCTTTAACTGAAATTAATCATTACACCAAATGAAAAACTTTAACTTGAAACTAACTTCGGCTATTTCTTTGGTATGTAATTTTATTATAACTTTTGTTTTATATTAAATTTAAATATTAATGTGATCCTTACAASTTGGACAAATTCATATCTAGGAATCGGTCGAGAAAAAAGTAGGAGCTTGGTTATCTGAGGATGTTTTCAACTTTGAGAATTAAGCTATTGAAGAAGTGAAGGCTTCATTGCGAACCTACATGGATATTTGATTTGAGATATATTCCACCTATTACTACTAAATTTAATTGTAGCTTTAACAATTAGGAGGTGTAATTTTGCTACAATACCGATATGAACTTAAAAACTGATTAAGAAGCAATTGGTTTTAGAATTATCGTAGTTGGATGGTGTTGATACCTCGAATGACTTCGCAATCTTTAGTGATATGTAATAAATACTACTAGATTTAATATAGACTTTAGATAGTAATAAATTCAATAGGATTGAGCACTTATATGAAGTGATTAGTTCATCTAATCAACCGATTGTACTTCTCCTCCACTGAGTTCCCTACAACTAGCATGACCTTTTGACAARTAACARACTAGTAGAAAAAAGCTTAAAAGCTGCGGTTATTTAGGGCCCAAAAGCTGCGGTTTTGAACCGCAGCTTTCGGGCCCGCAGCTTTTGACAAAATGCATCAAAAGCTGCGGTTATTTGTTAAAAACCGCAGCTTTTGACTATCAAAAGTTGCGATTATTACCTAAAAACCGCAGCTTTTGAGATTCAAAAGCTGTGGTTTTTAATCAATAACCGCAGCTTTTTTGTTATTTTTTGTTTTTTTTTCAAAATTTAATAATATATTTGTGGTCTTGTTCCTTTTCGGTTTTTTCATCATCAATGACAGATAATCATTTTTATTTCCTTTTTTATTTTTTAATATATTTGTGGTCTTGTTTCTTTTCATTTTTTCACCATCAATATATATATATATATATATTCTGTAAAAAAAAATTACATTAAAATTAAATATTACAATAATAATTCAATAAGAAATTACATGAAAGCTAACTATTACAACATAAAAATATAATTACATTAAAAAAATTAACAAAAATAATTCTAAGGCATCTTCAAGCTTTAAACAATATCAAAAGCCTGCAAAACAAAATAACAAAAAAAAAAACGTTAACACTAACTGAAACAATTGACAAACAAATCTAAAACAAATAAAATTCACAAACCCAAACCCAGAAAAAAAAACCAACAAACCGAGAAAATTTAAAAAGGCCAAAAAAGCTTTTACAAAATTGAAATTCACAAAAAAGTTGAAAACTTCAAAAAAAAAACAAACGAAGGACAATAAACCCAAAAAATCAGCAAATAAAAACCAACCCAGAAAAATTACCAAAAACGTATATCTAAGAAAATCCGAACTAGAATAAATTGAACGTAAATTAATCWAACAAGCTTAGAAATAGATCTAACTAGAAAGTGATTCTAACTAACGAAAGTCGAAAAACCAAGGAACATTAAACCCAAAAAWAACGTAATACTAAACCAAAAAAAATTGACATGATTTTTTGGTCAACKTTTTCGATTTTAAGAAATTAATTTATGTTTCGATTTGTTTCAGTTTAGTTGTAGTTCAGTTTTAGTTTGCTTWGTTCGGTTGTAGTTCAGTTACAGTTTGCTTAGTTTAGTTGCACTTCAGTTTGAGTTAAGTGCTTACAATTGATTTTCAATTATCAGTTTGAAGCAATTCAGTTAGTTCAGTTCAGTTTCCAATCAGTTTTCAGTTAACATTTCAGTTTCTATAAATTCTAACCAAACTGACAGTTCTAAACATCCATGCAATGTGCCATAAATACTTACGTCCTGAGTGTTGTACCGTAAACGATATAACTGATGGTACCATAAACATTCTCGTTAGCGGGTGGATGGGAAGACAATGTTTTAAAAATAAATAGGGAAATTCTATATGGTAGACCCCAGGTTTTGCTAATTCTACGTGGTAAGCTTTTCGAAAAAAAAAATCACAAGGTAGACCCCAACTCTTGTATAATTGACCTCCGTAATTAAATCTGTTAATAAAGTTAATTAATTCGTTGAGTGTGTTATAAGTTGGGTTATTTACACTGAAATGACTAACCTGCCCCTAATTAATTATCCTTTTTAAAAATTTCCCTCCTTTTCTCTATTTATTCTGTTCTTCCTAACTAATCCTTCCCCCCATTTTCGTGTACGCTGTTACTTTGGGACTTGGAAATTTACATTTTGCACTGCCCATTTTCTGAACAATCAATTTTCTGACCTAGCAATTCATCTATTGGCTGTTACTTTGCAACAATTCAATTCTGAACAATTCAATTTCCATAGCATATATCGTAATTAAAATTTCATAAGCATATTTGTAGGGCTTCGCCCCGCCTTAGGCAAGGGCGTTGACCTCAGCTTCAGTTCATGGAGTTGAGCCATGGAATCCGCATGTGAATGCGTTGGGTGGTGTCGTCGAATTGAGGGGGATCGCCACTTTGGCTATATAGGTTATTCCGGACGCCCGAAACATTGTGCAAATTAATGGCCCCAGTCCAATCATAACAGTCGTGGGTTCGGGGACATGGTAGAATCAGATCTGTAACCCAATTCGCCCGCATGTAGCGCTCTTTCGGTCTCATTGTAGTTCATAAATCATAACATTGAATTTTCAAAAGAGCCTATTGAATTGATCTTGAAAGTGCATTGATTACTAGGTGGTTGCTATTATAAACAAACACAAGACTTCTTACATGAATAGCGGTCACTTGATTGTTAGTCAATGTTAATAGGTGCCTAGAAACCCGTTCGTCCATGATGTATCTGACTTTAATGTGACAAACGATTAAATTCCGGTCTTGTTTAAACAATATATACAAGTGTGATTGAATATAATACATGAGACATGAAACAAGGTTATAAGGCATATAATATGTATGTGTATCTCCTCACCTTGTCACTGCAAACATCAAATTATTAGATAACTCAAGGAATCGCCTTTCGATTGAATTTGCTAATAGAGACGAAAAACGAGTTAGTATGACAATAATAATATGTATAATAAATGAAACCAAGACAACCATGGAAACAATGAAAATATAAGAAACCTACATATTTACATGAAACCATTAACAGTGAGTTTCTACATTGCTTTAATTGAATTAAAACTCAAAATAATGGTTAATCAAATTAAAGAGACAAAAGGAATTGAAAAGAGTGAAAGAAAGGTTTTGGTGAGTAGTAATTCAGATTTATACCCTTATTTCGCTTGTTGATTCAAGAGAATCGATGCTTTGAATTGAATCGAATGTGTTTTGAGTGTTTTGAGTGTTTTTGAGAGTGTATTGATGTGTCTTGGGATTGAGTTTTGAAATTGTGAAGTTTCTGAGTCGTGAAATTGTGTGTGTCAAGTCGTTTCGAACTGAGCAAGGCAGGAGTATTATAGGCACGAGGCAAAAAACGAGGTACAGAAAACCCTGCGTATATACGCTCAGTGATGACGCGTTATACGCTCATGAGGAGCGTATAGCCATACTGAGCGTATATACGCAGCTGCTTCCATAACTTTTTGGCAAGGTATGTGTATTGTTGAGCGTATATACGCTCAAATGGACGTGATATAGTCATCAGGAGCGTATATACGCTCCATTTCAGCGTATAACGCTCAAATAGTTTTGCGTATTTTTTCCAAATCTGTATGTTTTGATTTCTCCGATTTTATTCGTGATTTCCCTTGATTCGACGCACCTAGACACACCTTGCTCTCCAAGCAAGGATCTTCTAGAATGTTCTAAGAAGGTTCCACGTATTTCCGGAGTATTTTTCTAATTATTCACGTATTCTCTGGTATTTTGCGTATTAAACATTGCAAATTCATAGAAAATCATAGAAAAATCAAAAAATAATTTAAAATATTGGCGGATTCAGAAAAATGTGACGCTATGATGAAAATCAAAAAAGCACGAGAATCGCCAAGTTAAACTCGTTTGAAAACCTTCGAAACCTTTGAGTTTATCGAGAAAAGACCGAAAGAAAACATGTTTGCCTTGTATGTGACCTTTGTGCTCAATTATTCCGTATGACTCACGTATTTCCAACTTTCGTGAGTTCAAAGCATCTTTTCCGAGTCGAAACAAACGCGAGACGCGGTATAATTTATCACGGATTACTCTCATTTGGGGAGACACATTTTTCAGGTGTCTACAGAAGCCCCTTTGACTGAGTCTGAGACGATAGTTTCGTAAGACGAAAGTCAAAGTATTCGTTCGGGACGGAGAGCAACTCAAGAGTCTGCGACCTGAGTTACCTTTTTCCGGTACCGCTCAAAACAAGGTTAAGTTTTACCTGTAGCCGTGTCCCATGCGGTTCGATGTGCTTGTATGTGTCTGAGTCTGGAGCGGTCATTCCCCGTTTAGCTGACTGGGAGAAATGCAGATGCGTCCCATGCTTTCGAAGAAATGAGCATTGACTTGAAACGATAGCCCAATATTCAGGATTAAGGACTACCTTGATGACGACATAGGTCTGTTTTTATTCTAGCGAAATTTGCATGCAATGTTGACTTTAACTTGTGACCTTGATATTGAGAGGAGGCAGGAGTCATTGTTTTGAAAGAGTCTTTAATTGTGAAGGGCCTTGTCTAGGTTGGTTTAGACATGTTTGAAAGAGTCATTGTCTGAAAGGGTCTGTCTAGGTCTGGTTTTAGACATGTTTGAGAGAGTCTTTTGAAGGGTCTTGTCTAGGTCTGGTTTTAGACATGGTTTGAGAGAGTCATTGAAGGAGTACTTGTCTAGGTCTGGTTTAGACATAGTTGAAAGGTTTGAGAGTCTTGTCTAGGTCTGATCTAGACATAGTTTGAAAGAGTCATTGAAAGTGCTTGTCTAGGTTGGTTCAAGCATGATTGAGGGAGCTTTGAAAGTGGCTTGTCTAGGTCTGGTTCAAGACAATGGTTTGAGAGAGTCTTGTCTAGGTCTGATTCTAGACATGATTTGAAAAGTGACTTGTCTAGGTCTGATTCTAGACATGATTTGAAAGAGTGTCTTGTCTAGGTCTGATTCTAGACATGGTTGAGAGTGTTTGTCAGGTCTGAATTCAGACATGTTTGAGAGTGTCTTTTGAAGTAGTTTGTCTAGGTCTGGTTCTAGACATGAAAGGACATACTAGAGTCTAATCCTAGTACCAAGTCAATTGAAGAGTTGTCATTTGAAAGAGTGACTTAGGGAAAGGTGATGTTGGGGACGAGACTTGACTTGACATTGGCGAGACAGTGATTTGATTGGAAAGAGACATGGGTCAAAAATGATTTTTTCAGGATTCACTTGAAGCAATAGACTTGGACACGTAATAGGGCCGAGGAGACAAGAAGCCCCCCAACTGGAAATTAAGGGAGCCATGATGACAACGAGCCCCAGTGAGACGTAGTTACGGCTTAGAGTCAACAGACAGAGAAGGTGGATGATTGTATGATGAGTTCCCCAACAAGATGTACTAACCCAAAGTCAGGTGGCTTTACTTCTTTGGGATTTGAGTCGATGAGTCCTTGAAGGTGACCAAAGAATAGGCTATTGTTCGAGAAATAAAAAGGGTCACAATTTGTGACAGGGTCAAAGAATGTGGCTAGAATGAGTTGGCCAATGAATGTTGGTTTCAAACATGAGTCTATGTCAGGTTTCAGACTGGAAACCATTAATCGAATTCTTAGCAAGTCAAAGCACTCAAAAGGCTCAAAATGATTTAATGTTAATGCTGATGGTCGAACCTCGAGAAGAGGCTTCCTACGTATCCTTAACGGAATCCGACCCACGTAAGTTCTGATTAGTGATTTGACAATGCCTCGCGTGAGAGGGCTTTGTGGTTGTATGTGAGGCTGTGGTTTGAGGGTTGAAAAGCTTGATGTTTATGAAGTGACCCACGGTGCGCAGTGTGCTTTATTAAGAGCTTTGCTTTTTGTTGGGCTTTGAACTTTGGATTTGGATTTTGAAATTGATTTGCATTGTGAAAAACCTTTGTATGAACTTTGATTTTCTTTTCTTTTGCCCATTTATTTTTTTTCTTTTCTTTTTTTGCACGTGTCCTTTTTCCCTAAACGCACCTTGGTTAGGTAGTTTGGGTGCATGAAAGAAAGATAGCTAATTGATAGTGGTTTGTGGCTCAAGGTTGCAGGTTTTTGATTTGATGTGACAAAGGAATGGGAAAGAGGGTCTTTTGTGGAGCTGTGAACGAAGGCTCTCTGGGGCATTGTTCAAATTAAATAATATGAGTCAGCTTAGTTACCAATTGTGGCCATGAGTGTTTTGAGATTGCATAGAATTAGAAACAATATGCAAAATATTCGATTTTTATTGATGAAGAAAATTTTGAGACATACATGGCTTATTAATTGAAATCTATACATAGACTCACAAGCACGAATTGAAAAGAACATAGTGCTAGGACTAGCTCGATGCTTAATCTAAGAAGGCCGCGTGGAATCATTAACCCACGCCGTTGGAGTGACTCATGTTTACAAAGTGGGTTGGTTTGGATGTTGATTCTATCTTCGCCGCTGGAGGGACTGGAGACGACCATTCTTCAATCCAGTTGAAATCCTGTGCTTCAGAACGATGGCAGTTTCATGGTGTGACACCTTCCTTGGTGCGAACTTAAATAGGCATTGGGATTCCAATTCTAGATTTCTTATCATCTGGCAGGGTCTGGAGTGGGTCCATAGGAGCAAGCGCACCTTTTTCAGTTAGTCTATCAAGGCCTGCTCATCAGTCATACCAAATTGGAAAAATGTCTTAGGGTGGTTCGCTCGAGGCCTGTGTTTGAAGAGCCAGGATGTTTAGAAGATGTCAGTGGTGATGTGGTGATTTGTTCAGTGTTGGAAAGGGGAGCCACCTTCTTGTGTAAAGCCCCACCGTTACCCCTTAGACTTCTGGGCTTTGAACTCTTTTTCAACTAAGAGCCAACCTTGTAAAGAGCCCAGTAAATGAGTCAATGGGTTGGAACTTGAGTGGCTCTCGTACTTGGGCTGAAGGTTCTTGCAATGACCAATGTGCGAATTGATCTTCCTGTCATTCGTGTATTGGTCATTTGAGCGGGCCTCGTCCCCTCCTACTATTAAGGAAAGTAGAGAAATTTTCTATCTCACTTGCTTGGTGGCCTCTAGTTTCGGGAGACCAACGGAACGCTGGGATTGTACCTGGTACGCTTTGGAACTCGTGTTTGTATATTCCCAGTCATGCCGAGCTTAGGCTTGATTTCAGAGTCTTAAAACCACCTGGGACATGGATGGTGTCCAAAGTAAAGGTGAAACACGAAAGTGAATCTACTCTTTGCTCATTCCTATAAGGACCATTGAGATGTTGAAAGTGCGGAGATGGTCCTTGGGTCCTCAGTTCCCTTGAATTTGGGCAAATCAGTAATGACAAACTTCTTAGGAAGCTGGCCCTTAATTCATGATCCAACACGAGGCCGCTTGAACTGAATTTTCGGACATTCTTTGCCAACTTCTTCTAGTCTCCCACCCTTTTTCCGTCTCAGTCTTTTGAAGAGGAATGGTGTTTTAGCATGTCTTCTCCCTCCCCGTCAGACTCGAGAGGTTTTTCACTTGGGTCGACTTTTCTTTCATGCTCCCAAATGCTCTTTCTTGGGCATAAGGCGAGAATTCACAGCTCAAGCTTTCTAGATGATACGCGTTAAGAGCCTGTTGTTACGTGTTTGCCATTTGAAGTGTCCTTGTTTGATCAGATAGCGCGTCGCGGCTTGGCTTCTGTTACTCTCTAGGCCCCAGAGTACAGTTGGCGAGTCTTTGCTATCTGCTTGCTGAACATCAAGAAAATTGACACTTTAGACCCAGAAACAAAGTTGAAAACTCTTAAGAACAAACCTAACTCAGTTTGAGTTTTGGAACTTAAGGAAACTGGACCTCGAAAGTAGACTTGAATGGTGCAGACTGATCCTGATTTAGGTGCTAGACTCGAGAGAAGATTCGAACCTAAGATGGCCTATTTACAGAATTAGGACTCTTGATCTACGAGCACTTGAAATGAATGGGCCTAAGGGTTGAGTTCTATGGATCGAACCTGTTCAGTGTTAAGGTTCTTAGATTGAAGTTGAAGCGAACATAAATTCAGATTCAAGTTTCTTGGGTTGAAATGGAATTGACTAATCAGACTTAAGGTTTTGATTGGAATTGAATTGAACCCTAAATTCAGATTTAAGGCCCAAAAGCTCGAATCTAAGTCAGATTTAAGACCTTCGGACTGGAATCGAACCTAAGTCAGACTCTAGAATCGAAGGAGGGTTTGAACTTGATTGGATTGGAATGGGCCTATATGGAGTAACAAATCATGTCCTGAACCAAACCATAGATTAAGGCTGGCTAGTTGTGGCTAAGAATTGGACTGAACAAAGAGTCACAAGTTAACAGCACAATCGATTTGAAACACAAAACCAATTTACTCACTTAAGGTCAGGATCTAAAGTGAACTATAAGTCGCTTGGTTAAGCTGATAATGTACATGCCTAAGAGTAAGAGCGGGTCCAATTTCACCACCACAATATGGTGATGTATGGCGCGAGATAACCCTTAATATCAGCCATCGAGTACACAGTGCAATACGCGGCATGAGCCGGGATAGGACTTACTTAGCCCATGTGATCAATTAACCAATGCAAACCAAGATAAAATCCCCTCTAAGGTGAGTCTCGAGCAATAGAAACATGCCCACATGTTTTGGTCGAGAACACACGGTGCCTATGACATGACCTATGAAGGGTCACAAGACAAAATTCAATTGATATGAATATGAACTACGAGACTTTCAAGTCTGTCCAACTCACCAAATGGTGATTATCCCCAGTGAAGTCGCCAAACAAACTGTAGGCCGCCCGCCTTACGGCAAGGGGCGTTGAACCTCGAGCTCAGTGTCATGGGAGTTGAGCATGGAATCCGCATGTGAAGATTAGAGAGAGAGTGTGTCGTTCGAATTGAGGGGAATCCGCCACCACGCGTGCTATATAGGCTTATTCATCGGAGCGCCCGAACTTGGTGCCAAATTAATGGGCCCACGTCAATCAAGTAACCAGTCGTGGGTTAATCGGCGGACAATGGTACGAATCAGATCTGTACCCAATTGCCCGCATGTAGCGCCTCTATCTCGTCTCATTGTAGTTCCATAAATCTAACAATTGAATTCAAAAAGAGCCTATTAATTGTGATTTGAAGTGCATTGATTATAGGTGGAGTTGCTATTATAGATCACACCAGACTTTCTCAATGAATATAAATGCGCGTGCCTTGAGTTGCTTGAGTTCAATGTAAT